>JAVQJL010000221.1:0-12984 GCA_036024295.1 Nannoperca obscura
TACTGAGGAGTCAACCTTCAGTCCCGCTCGTCCAGTTCCTCAGAAGCCCCTCAAACCTGCACTGAAGAGACCCTCTGTGGCGGAGCGACCCACCGACATCCCCACCGGTAAGAAACACACATACACACACCAGAGAGACAGTAACCAAACGTTAGACATATGAGAAAATCCAAAAGGAAAGCAATAGGAGATGAATAGATCCGGAAAGAGTATCTGTAATGGCCTCTCTGTCTCTAAACTCACATAACACTGTTAGCACCTCTTAGTTTCTCGCTCTCTGTGTCTCTTGGATGATGAAAAAAATATTTTATGACTTACTGACTACGACTGTCTTCCTCTAGTTGAAACAAGACCAACAAATATCTGTTTGCCCAATTTTTTCTCATCACAGAACATACCTTTCCATTTTTCAAATTCTAATTTGTATTTGTAGTTTACTATTAATGTAAACTAAATGAATACAACTCTTATTTGCAGATGATGCTGCTGCTGTTGTTGTTGTTGTTGTTGTTGCAATGCTTCTCTAGATAGGACCAGTATGATACAGTCTTCAAACAGAATGCACATCATTAGAGTATCTAACAGACATAGACAGAGGATCTCTGACCATTTCACTGTTTTTGAATCTCTCTCTGTCTCTCTATCAGGCCTGCATGATCATTCAGGCATTGCTTTAAAGAACCTGTTCTGCGCCAGTCCAGACACAGAAGGCCTGGAGGTGAGACACACACACACACACACACACACACTCACACAGTGGCTCACATCCTGTCTTTCACACATTCTGTACACCCACACAGTCCTATGCTGTCTCTCACATACAGTCCTTCACGCTCCACAGTACAGTACATCCCACACAGACAAACACATACAGAACACACATACACAGTATCTCAGTCAACCTCAATATAAAAGCTTTTTCACTTTGTCTTAACCTTGCATCCTGCGAGGCCTTAAAGAAACAACTCTTCAATCCAGCAGCATCCTGCTAATGGCTTGTTTCATAGAAATCAAATCAGTTTTTAAAAAATTCCCCAGCATTGCAGTAAAGTTTGCTCACGTCAAAGTGTTGCGAGAAAGCTTTTATGCAACCTCAAACTGAAGTTGAGGTTGTTGTTAATGTTGTGTGCTTGTCTCTGGTCGCCCGGAAGAAAAACAACAACTTGGAGAGCCTCACGTCTCCTGAGCTCAGGAGGCCGTCCAAACGAGTCCGGATATCCGTCGTGGTAAGAGCCACCGATCTGGGCTACCCAAATGCCTGGAATCCGCCCGGCCACAGGTTCATCACCCAATCAGCCAATTGTCACCCCACCATTCCATTCTAGGGTTAATCCCCTGTGCCGATGGACTGTGATCTGGGCTGATCTGAGCCAGGCTCAGCCAAACCCAGTCTGTGCCATCGTGCCGCCAAAAAGTGTTGAACACTCCTTGTACAACCTGTAACCTCGCCAACTGACCTTTCACCGCCTCTAGTCACAACACGTGATTGGTTAAGGCCATTAAAATTTATATCTTTTCATTGGTCTAATGGTCAGTTAAGGTTATAGAGAACACTTGACAACTGAGCCACTGCTGTTAATTGGCAATACCAGTGACACATCATGTGCTTTCATATTTGGGTCCTTTTAAGCCATTATGTGTAGTAGCTTCTCCTATTGGTAGAATCAAAAAAAGACACTGTGACCAAATATAAGGCTTTAACGTACCTAAATGTTTTAGTTACAGTTAGTACACAGCAAGCAAACACTTCTGGTCAGAGGTGAAACAGACTTTCACCTTCAAACTTTACAATCACTGCCTGGTGTTTAGTAACTTTAATAAATCAATAA
Organism: Nannoperca obscura; assembly: GCA_036024295.1. Lineage (NCBI taxonomy): Eukaryota > Metazoa > Chordata > Actinopteri > Centrarchiformes > Percichthyidae > Nannoperca > Nannoperca obscura. The sequence goes on from JAVQJL010000221.1 coordinate 1,830, forward strand.
GACATTATGAAATAACCTATTATATAGATAAATACAGACAAAATATATTAACCATGAAATTGTGAATACATTTATAATATATTTTAAGCTATACTAACTGATCATGCTCATTTTCATAGTGAAATAAACCATTTTTTAAAAAATGTCAAAAAGTTTTTTTTTACTTAATTTCAATATTTTTTAATATATTGAGTTTTTTTGATCATTTTATCCCAAAGTGTGTATAATATTATAATAATATAATAATTTTAGAACAGCATTTTTCTCAATGTATTTCATGTTAAACTCTGTGTATTATTATACATTATTGCATTCTGCTGATGAAATAAAGTGGCCATTGGGAACAGCATCATTGGGAATTTTGACCGAATTTTAACCGACCTGCATTGTGGAAATGTGTGGGGTGAATGAACTTTTTATAATAATGAGCTTTAAAAATTGTATTTGAGTATGTCACATTTTCATAGTTACATTAAATAGCTTGTCTGTATTTATTTTATGTTTCTAAATTTCATAATGGTTTATTTATTATAACACTTTATTTCATTGTTTTAAATGAAGAATTGATCATCATGACCCTAAACTCTTGATGTCAATGTCGACTTTTGTAAGCTGTTGTTTATGACAGCCACATGTACACTCAGTTTGATTGTTCTTAAATTTCAAAGAGCTTCATAAAAACGTATTCAATAATTTTTTCCCCCAAACCTAAAGATAGCCTATAGAAAGCCATTTTCACCTGGTAAAACTATGATCATATTAGTGTCATTTTAAAACCAAGATGTGGTTGAGTTGTGGTCAAGTGGTCTACAAGGACGAGGGTGTTCAACCAAGCATGCTGTGCTGTCCGTCATCAGCTGTGTCACCCGAGGTGTCCAATCAGTGACGGCCTCACAGGGCAGGCCTTAGCTTGTTCCTGGAGTGACCAAACTGTCATCGCATTCATTGTTGTTGCTGAAAGAAGCGGTGGTGTTCTATGTTTTTATTGTGCAAATGGGTGTGAGGGAGGAGCCGTGTTGGGGCGACTTCCTCTGTGGAGCATCATATCTCTTCATTAGGAACAGGTAGCTATTTGAATGACAGCGTTCCAGCAACTGCTTAGGTGAAATGATGATGCATGAGAAGTCCTGGGAGGTATTGGGGAAAATATCACCACAAACTGGGATGTAGCCTGCTGGCCAATTAGCAGCAACCACATACGCTTCAGCAGTGATGCATGTCAATCAATGTAACAAGTGTCTGATGGTGAATTGAGAAAAACGATTTCATGATACAAGAACATCCAGCGTTGCATTACAAATTATCAGACAGCATCGATTTCTGAAAGTCAAACACTTTTACGCATCACATAATCATGCATCCAGACAAAATACATTCATTCAAATACATTCATACAATACATTCGCTTTTCTTACATTACCTTTACAAACCATCATGAGATAATGCCATTCCATTCACTAGGAGGCACCACCTACTTCTCAAAATCTCACTTATATTAAGATGCAGGAGGCAGATATAAACTTGCTTACTGGACACAGACTAGATCTTTGTCTGGATGATCTTATGTACTGTTTGTTAAAGTCACAGCTGTGAAATGTCGCCACATGTTTCTTCTGAGTCAGTTAGTAAAACATCCAAACATCAGAGACATGTATGTTTTGGTATTATTATTATTAATATTATTAGTTTGTCCAGAATCACATTCATACCGAAGTAAATATTCATCTCGCGTTATTGCTGTTTTTGCTATCAGGTTGTTTTTGCAGTCCGTGTTTATTCACCCCAGACACCTAACACATCAACTGTACAGACATTAGCTGTAGCTAGCTGGCTGCATACATACGCACAGACTGTGTTTGTGTTCAATTTGGCTGTAAGAGTTTATGTGATGGCTCAAACTGATTTTAAATGAGACTGATATTAAGACGTTATTTCATTAGTCTCGTTTCTCATCTCTGGAAAAGGTCATTCCAGAGATGGTCACATTTCTTTGCCTCAGGTGAAACATTTTCAACTCTTGCAATGTGTTTTTGCCTCAGTTCACACTGCTGACATTAAGTGTGTCTTAAGTGTGTGCTTGTGCCCACTCACGTCCAGTGTTACATGTAGCGAAGCTGCAAGTTCAGCTATTTCCCAGTGGTGGTTGAGTAGCCTAGCACATAGGTGTGTTAAGTATTTAGTTTATTTATTTATTTATCTATCATACTTTTATCGTTATTCTATTAGGCATAGGTGTTAGCATTTATTCCCTATACACTTTGCATTTATATATTGTTGTTATTCTTTTGTTGTTGTAATTTTTGTCAGTCTCTATCGTAAGAATTTCCTTCTTACTTTCAAAGTCATGCTGTCAAGATATTTATTCCACTAAGTAGAAGGGTTCACTAATAAATAGATTTGTTTTGTAGTGTAGTTAACTGCACCTTAAGCTAATGATGATGCATTTCACCGAACAGTAAACAATAGTAGTAATGCATTTGTTTATTACATTACCCAACAGTAGATTCTTGTATAGCTTGTAGTGTAGATTGCTAATTTCAGTAAAAGTGTAGTGTTGCTGTAGCTTGGCTACTTCAAATGAAGAATAGTTTGTGGCTTCACTAGCTATAGTTTAGTTTATAGTAGCTTCTCAAACACTGCCCACGTTTTTCCATTCACTCTGTATCCAACTGCGATGTTTGCACATGGCATCTAAAATTAGCTTTGCATTCAATCTGAGCATACATTAACAGACAGAACATTAAAGCCAAGTTGCCAGGTCTCCATGTTAATCACACATCCTGTTGGAAATGTTTATTTTTCCTCAACATCACTTAAATATAAATATAATACAATAGCACACTTTACTTCCCTCTGATTCTCAGTTATTACTGTGTCAGTGTGTCTCTATTAGCTCAATTAATGATTTATTTGTGAGGAACTTAAGGAGCCCAATTAGTTTTACATGTCAGCGACAATTATTAAAGTCTGAACCCTTTTTCCATCAGTGTGCTAAATACTTCTTTGACAAATGGGGGGTCTCGTGGCATGGCCAGTAAAAAAAACACATATATAATCATAACATCATGAATATCAGTGGAACCGCAGACTCGTAATGTATTATTGCACCGCAGAATTACAACGTCCAGCCTCAGCTGTGAAATACCACAAAAAACATAACACAATCCACGCTGCTCAGTTACACAGCAGAAGTCAGACTTGCCTTGAGGAACTCAACAAAAAGTACAAAATTAGTAATAGAGGAGGCGTGCTGGGAGTGTTTTTTCATTTGGTGTGTTAGAATGTGAACCCTCAGGCATGCATTTCACATCATGACAACACAATGCTTGTGTTTAGTTGTGTGGTAGCAAAAGACTAGGAGACTATTAAACTGGAGGAACTTCATTTTGAGGTGAATGACGAAAAGGCATCTCTTCAACTGGAGTAATGAAAAAGATGAATCCACACATTTACAGCACTGCTCATTACATGCTCTGTTTTTGAAGCAATATCTGTGCGAGAACACAGCACGTTTGCACTGTCAGTTAAAAATCACATTGATTGTCTTGATGGGGTGCTACATTAAAGGTCAGCGTTTTAAAAAATTTAAAAAGCCATAACTGTTACAGCACAGTTTGCATTTTAGTGAAATTCTAAAGGGGTAAAGCATCTTGTTATTGATTCACCACAGTATGCTGCATCATCCCCGGTAAAGGACGTGTTTTATTAAGTAGGTAGGTAAAGTACGGTATAGGCTCAGGGACATCCAACGTGACCTCACGTGATTTGTAACAATTGCAGAGGTTTCTTGAGCTCTTTATCCTCAAAGTAAAAACTGCACAGCAAATTACAAAATTTGTTTCAACAGAGGTTGTCTGATAGTATCCATCTGATTCATAATCTCAGTCATTGAGTGTCATATTTTCTTTTAAACAGGCATTTCTTTGTTTTTTTTCCCCCTCCTCATATAGGTTAAAAATGATTTAGGCTGCAGTGGACGTTATTAATGAGAGCTATGAGACCAAATTTAGGAAGGCCATCTGCAGTACCTACTCAGTCAGAAAGTAAAATTAAATCTAGAGTAAAATTCAGGAAGATAATTAGACGCAGTCACATGCATGGCATTTTATAATTTAGGCACATTCTGTCTTTCAACAGGCTCAGTCCAAACATCATGGGACAGCTGCACTACTTACTACTAATCTATGTTAATGTAACCTTTTAATAGTCTTGCAAGATACTTTATTTGGTTTGGTTAGTAAATCTAAAGGAAAACAGACATTTATCAAGTGTCTATATACTACATAAAACATAAAAATGGGGGTTTCACTTCAAATGAGGTCTGTGGCTATGAATAGGATTTTAGGAATTGAGTAATTGAATTATAATTCAATTCATAGAGATACTAAGGGCTGAAAGACATTTACCTATCATTTTTTAGAGAGAGAGAGAGAGAGAGAGAGCGAGCAACAAATGTGCATGGCCGAAATGAAACCAGGACTCTAGTGTCTTCACCACTAGGACCAGAATGCTCCAGTTACCTAATTGGAGTTTAAGGTGACAAATAGTTAGTCACTATGTGTATATGGTATATATTCTCATTTTTAGTTGCACATGAAGGGTTTTTAAGGTGGACATAATAAGACCATTTTGAGACAAAAGACATAAATTACTAAGGTTAAGTTAAAGTGATTGGGATTTTGTATTTTCCACCACAAATACCTTGCACCAGACCATAATAGGAGATACAAAATCGAATGAAATGTTTTAAATAATAAATAAAACATGCAGTTTTGGTCAGTGGCTAGTTACAAATATATTGGCTGGATTGGGTTCTGCTGGGGGAATTGTAACATGTTTTGTTTCACTTTGATATTTATTAGTAGTATCTTGAACTGAGGCTGAATTTAAACACTTTAAAATACCCATATACTGCATTGGTGGAATAGATAAGTGCATCAAACTTTATTGCAGTCACAATTGTTCATTTATATACCTGATCCACAATCAAACCTAACCAAACTTTATAATAAGAAAGAGACAAACTATACATAAAATTAATGAATTCATGAGATGAAGCACGTTTGGGTGTGGACCCTAGGAAGACTAACGACCACTTTGTGGAAGCTAAGGAGGAGCCAAATAAAGAGTAAAGCACGTTTGGACCAAATCTATTTTCTACAATAGTTGAAAGCTGTTGTAATTAGTTTTCTAATACTAGGTTTAATTTCAGCACTTTTACCCCCTGCATATACTGACACGTTTTATCCCTGAGTAAACTGTTACACAATCAGGATCAGCCTCAGTGGAAACATTTTACTTCCTGGGATTAAATAGAAATCTGTGGCTTTAGTTTGTAACTGTTTTGGCTTCCGTCACATACAACATGTAACCCATAATTTAGGCATTACTGACTAATCTCAAGAGACACATTTGAGAAAGGCTATATTAAAAAAAAGACCTGTATTTGACCTACCTATACATTTCTATAGTGTTTAGTATTAATTAGCTGATACCAGTCAAGTTTTCAATGGCCCTCATCTGCCACTGCTGGTTGTAATTTAATAAAGTACAGTGATTTGTTAAGTGCACCCATGAGGAGCATATTGTATGGTCATTGCTGAGACAGATGGTACATTATTAAAGCAATGAATTCTTGGATGTGTTAAGTGGGCCTAGAAGCATGTTAGTCATTATTGCCTTGCAGTGAGCTAATTAGTAATGAACCCCTGTGTGTGCATTTACAGTACACTTAGCCTGTGGACTTGTTTCCCCTGTCATCAGGAGTTACTATTAACATTCAACAGTGTATAAGTGCATGTGGCAGAGTGTGATGCTAATTACAGTGAGGCTCTGTGGGCTGGAGCAGGCATATAGACAAACAAATTTATAAATTTTTTCTCCCAAGACATCGGAGTTACTCCCCCACAGCGGAAGAGAAATCGAGTTATTACTTACTCCCCTCCCTTTCTTTCAGCTCCACACTCACGGTTCTTCTTTCTTTCTTTCTTTCTTTCTTTCTGGATGTGGTTTAATCTCTGCAGCTCTGCTTCACTCTCTTCGTCCATCTTTGCGACTTATCCAAAGCCCTCCTCCCCTTTTTGTATCTCTGTTATCTGTCCACATCCCCCCTCCACACCCCTCCTCTCTGTCCATCTAGGCTGTGAAATATTGATGCAGGGTAAATTACATCAGTAGTCTGTTTCAGAGAAATGATGCCGCCCAGCCACCCAGTCTCTCCTGGCTGTTTTTCCCATTATTTTTCCCCCACTCCTGGGTCTTCGTAATGCTTCCATGCTTTATTTATGATGGCTTGTGGGCTCAGTTTTGTAACACCTCGCCTCTCCCGCTTTATTTCTTTGAGGGTTTTTTTTTCTTTTGTTTCTTTAAATCTTTGGGAAATATGTGTCATTCTTCCATGGGAACACGCATACAGACATGATGCAAGATAGAAGAAGACAAGTTGCAATAAAGTTTTGGAAGAGGGATATGTGTCCTCTCTGCTTGTTGCCCTAACAATGGTGTGTGTATGTGTAATGAGCCCTCTTTCTCAGCTTCACTGTTTTTGCCCAGGGACGAAAACAAGCGAAGAAACTGTTGGGTTTGTTGTGATGATATGTGATAGATATGCATATTGTCAGCTGTCCGCCTTTGACAGCAATCAATACAAATGATGATAAAGAAGTTTAGTGACAGAACAGCAAATCGGGAAGCCTGTTACAACTCTGGTGGCTGCATTTTGTAAACAAAATATGTAAAGATAGATGTTAAGGAAAGAATAAATAACTTGAGAGGAATTATTTGATCTTTGCAATTTTTCCAAACTGAAAGAAGCAGCAAAACTGTTTTGAGGTGTTTATCCAACATTATTATGAAAAATAACTGCAGAATTTCACAATTATCAGTGATGCAGGAAGGTAATGAGCTAAATCACTGTGGCAGCTGGAGCCCCTAACTGCCGAGGCCAATTACAAACGTCAGTGTTTTTGAGATTCAGCTGCACAAAATGTTGGGCCTATTATAAAAGACTAATGTGCAGTTTAGAAGGACGTGCAATGTCTTTCTTTCCATTGTTCAGAATTCAGCGCAAATATGTCATAGTGTTGTCAGCATAAACGTTGAAGTTCCTGTTTTGGATTTGCACAAGCTTTTCATGAATTCAAACTTAGTCTAGCTGTTGCATAATTGTAAGTGGAGATTTACACATCACTAAATGAAAATGGACTGCACCACACAAACTAGTCCTTACGCTTCATTCTTACTAAATATTCATACCTATTAACTGCTGGGTCTGCTCAACATCTGTGTTGAGCAGCTAATTGAACCAACTGATAAAACGTGATTTGACACTTGTGATGCAACCTAAGAAGATTTGAAATTCCATTCCTAAAAAATAAAATGTAATACATCAAATAAAAAAATATAATGCCAATAACTTTTGACTAAATTAACTAATTAGATTAGTATAATCAGATATTTTTGATTTATTTTACATAAATATAAAACTTTTTTTTCAAAGTTATGTTACTGTTTACATAGGTGATTGCTTTTGATTGAACAGCTCTACAGTAGTTTCCTAAGTCTTTACCAGAGACTTTCCTAAAGTTTTAACAGTGCAACCAGATTATCTTTAGTTTATATATAGCTAGTAGTTACTGAGAACTCAGGATCGACACACAAACTTATTGATGGATTTAACTTAATCCAAATGAGATGAACTAAATGCACCATGTAAGTGGAGAATAAAACTGGGCTGAGCAAAACACATTTGTAGTCCCAAAAGCCAACACAAAAGAACTTGAGCTAGGAGCTCCAGACCAACCCAGTGTCCAAGACAGTCGAAGAGGATACAGTGGTTTACTGTATTAAACACCATGCTTAGTTGTAAGAGGATAAGTAATGATGGAAAAGAGTAACAGAGGATTAAAGGTCTCAGTGTTGTGATGATCTCAATGTGACTGAAACAGTCTTCATCCATAAAATAGAAGAGATTACAGTAATAGGACTTTTTTTATCATGAACCATATAGCAAAAAAGGGAATTTTGAAATAGGGCCTTAATTATTAAAATCACTAGGGTCAAGTGTTGGCACTTTCAGAATAGGTTCGATGAGAGCTATAAGTTGTAGAACAAAGACACTGACTCCATTAAAAGTGTCCTTCAGGTATCTGATAGGAAGAATATTCAGGGGACAGGATGAAGTTTTCATTTCCTGAATCATTTCAGACAACACAGAAGAGATACAACGGAGAGAGGACGAACTTATCTAGAGAAGATGAGTGTGACATACTGACTATAATTTGTTTTGAGGTTGAATTGATTTGTTGCTCCATATCAGACACTTTCAGGTTGCAGAATATGTCGCAGCTTTGAGAGGATCAGTGATTTCTTCATCTGTTTTTTGGACAGTTTTCACAGATATCCTCATGTTTCTAAGGTGCAGCCAGTGATCTTAGTCATGTTTCCTAAACTGTAACGGTGGTAACTACCACAGGGCGTTTTCGATTTGTTACATTAACCTCCCACCATTTTACAACTTTTCCCACAGCTGCTCCAACTAAGTCACAGAAGAGCATCATTATTGTTCACACCACTGTAGTTTGAACAAAGTCATTAATGATGTTACTTCACTATTGTGTTAAAGCCTCTGCAATCTAATCAGATACACAGATAAGACAGTAATAACATTTGGAAGCAATGAGCAAAGTGAGCATCAACAGCAAGGAAATCAGCAGTTAATTGCCTGCACATGAGTGATAAGTAATTATTGTTTCAATGTTTCCCAATTGCACCATTCAGTGGAGTGTTACAGGCAGTTGTCTTTGTCATCACTGTACCAATTGAAACAGCTATTCAGAGGACAGAGTATAGGGTCCTAATGATAATGATGCTGATGTCAACTTCAGGGAGTCCACCCACATCAAGACAGGCTGCATCCAACAGGCACTGCAGAGCATCAGAGCTTCATCAGTAATAGTTTCTCACTAATACTCTGTTTCTGTTTGAGATCATCTGTGTTTATTAAGGCCTTTTTGTCAGCTGATATAGTGGTGATAATCAAATATCACTGACCAATATATCATTTATGTTCTAGTAAAAACACGGTCAAATAGACAGGACCCACAACATTACACGTTAGAGGCTTCTCCTTGCATTAAGTTGTTTTGAGATATCCTAGCAGCAGCACGGAAAGAGCTATAACTGATAAATTCAAATGTTAATAAATATAACAGTCACCTAATACAATAGAACTGTCATTTTGATTTAAATTATGTATTTTCTTACTTTCTACTAGTGGTATCTGTCATGATGATGGTTGTGATTGATTTTCCTATGGTTTTGAGTTACCTGTCTCAGATTTCTGATGCCATGTCATTACAATGGATGTGAATTGAATTTAGTCTGTGCTCGTGTTTCTCAGAGGATGAACCCTACGGACTTTGGTGATCCTGTGCCTTTTCACTTGATGAATCGGCACCAAAATGTGTTCAGATATTTATGGTACCCAGATGATGCATCTTAATGACTTTGATGATGGCCTGGCTTTTCCTTATCTTGAAAAGTGTTGGATAGATATCTGTGAAATTTGAGAACAGACATTCATCGTTCCCAGATGATGAATTTTTGAGTCATCTAGCACCATCATCAGGTCAAAATTTCTGTTTGTCCAATACTTTGGTTTATGACCAGTTACCTACAAACCTGGCGACGTTACCATCAGCCAGTTTAGTAATAATTAGCTAATGTTAGCTTGTGAACATGCTAAAATAACATGGTAAACGTTATACCTGCTAAACATTAACATGCTAGCATTATCATTGTAAACATGTTAGCATGCTAATGTTAGTGTTTAGTTCAAAGCATGACTGAGCCTAAACACAGCCTCACAGGCTGACTTAACTGTCAAGTCTTGTTACCAAAGAAATAGTCCCAAAAACAAACTGTCTACAATCTGTGCACTCTGAATTATCCTGAGTAACCAGGACATTGGTTATGGAGAAACAGTTTTTGAAAAAGCCATTTTCAGTGCTTTGGGCAGTACGAAGGAAATTCTATTCAGGTAAGACAATGGAGCCTGTGCCAAAACCCACAGCTGAACATGGGATTTTTGAAGAACACCCCATAAATCAGGCTACATAGAATTAAAACTTGCATGGCCATATATAACTATGTGTAATTGACAAAATACTTTTTGTGATGTGGATGAACAAGCCTTTCAAACCACAGGCATATTTTTGGATTTAGATTGTTGGACAGAGATGCTAAGCCTTCCCTTCAGCAAAAATGAGTCTTACCATCACCCCTTCTATCTAATGTAGGCTGAATACAAGGAGTGTCTTCAAGGTGAGGCTGCTTTTTATCCCAAATTTCCCAATCATAAGACTTTAACTGACTACATAATCATACAGAGTGTATGAGTGTGTGTATGATACAGCAGTTTCTGGTGGTAGATTGTGTGGTTTCCCCGCTGACCTAGCCTTGGATGGTTGCCAGTGATTGGGTGATCAGGTGGCTGGATGGAAGTAAAGATGGATTGCTGCAGGAGGAAGGAGGGAGTGAAAGGAAGAGCGACGGACCTTTCTAATCGTTGTCTGGTCACAAAAACAGCGTAGCAAGCAATACAGCTTCATCAGCCGATTATCAGCACTCTGGAGTCTCTCTGGCTCTCACAGGCCTCTGCACACACACACACACACACACACACACACACACGCACGCACACATGCGCTCATTCAAATCTCATTTGATTACGCCCACAGAGTTCCTCACATTTTCAGTCGCATGCATGAAGTTTACTCTCCCACGTCCCATACACACACACACACACACATTTCCGCTTCTCATGTATCCAGAAGCTGAGATTTGCTCTCTTAATAGAGTAGCTAATCTTTTTGAAAGCACCTATTTTGCATTTACAGTCCAACCTTTCTGTCTCTCAAAAAACTGTCTCACACACACACACACACAGCAAAGTGATTTGATCTCCCCATATTTCTGTAGTTTACATTTAACCCCTGGAACAATAGTGTGTCATTGATGACATTCAGAGTGCCCTTGTGACACGCAGAATGATCAGTGAGACAGCAGAGATCAAATGGTGTGTGTGTGTGTGTGTGTGTGTGTGTGTGTGTGTGTGTGTGTGTGTGTGTGTGTGTGTGGTTGTGTGTGTGTGTGT
>JAVQJL010000247.1:0-10750 GCA_036024295.1 Nannoperca obscura
TGAGAAGGTGGGGGTGTTTGTGGATTATGACGAGGGTCTGGTCTCCTTTTATGACGTAGATGCTGCAGCTCTTATCTACTCCTTTACTGGCTGCTGCTTCACTGAGAAACTCCTCCCATTCTTCAGTCCATGTACTAATGATGGTGGTAAAAACTCTGCTCCTCTGATCATCTCTCCTGTCAATCACACTGAGTAGAACAACCATTAGATGTTCTACAGAAAGATAATTTAATGTAAGAACATTTTATATTTTCCAGTGCTGTAAACTGTTTATAGATTCTGTTTAACTTCTTTTTCTTAATTTTTTTATTACAATTATTTTTGAACACTGAATTTCTCTATAATATAATATACTGCACTGACTTTTTTATATGTTTTTTTGTTTGTAATAACAATCTCTCCTTAATATTTTTCTGATTCATAAATTCATAATATAAAATGTCATAACACACAATAATAAGATGTTCTGGTGGGTTTTGGTTTAGTTTGTATTTCCTGTGTCCGGACATTATTCATTGTGCATATCCAGGTGTCCAGGACACCACTGGAACTCAATAAACTCTCCCAAAGGACTCTTTTTATATTATTACATTTAGAACAATACAATATTTTAAGCCCTATATTGACTCTCCATCAGATACAAAGGAATCAAAGATGTATATTGTGCTAATGTTTCTCCAAATAGGACTTAATGATTCTTACTGAAACATGTTTGGTGATTTTATTAAATGAAAAAGACATTTATTCCATCTTTATTTTATATATGAAACACATTTTCTGCACACATTTGTTTCCAATTGATATCTTAATACAACATTTCCACCAACTATACCCTGAAGATGAAGCTGATGAAGGTTGTGCACTGGATCCACCACTTAATAACACGCACCTCACACAGCTATGATCAGAGATTGCTGTTGTATTCAATGTTTTTCAGCTTTCACAATCACACACGTCATCAAGAGGCGACGGACAGGCGTGTTTTTCTATGGACATCTATGGCGTGCGCAAAGACAGGAGTCCTTGGCTGGTCGGCCTGCTGTAGGTTACAGATCCGGTGAGGGCACGCAGACGAAATGCAGAGCTGGAGGAGATGGAGGCGGAGCTCTGAATGAGATGGAGGCGGATCTGCTGTTTGGACACCTGAAGAAACAGTTTTTCTAACTCACCTGTAAATCAAAGGTCATCAATAAACACACGTCCATCTTTATGTGTGTCTATAATTCATTATTTAAAGTTTTCTCGTTGTTGTTCAGACTCAAACCATCAACATGTCGCTCCGTCTCTCGGTCCCACTTCCTGTCTGAGGTCCAGAACTTTAAAAACACAAATGTACAGTTTTATTCCTCTCTGTAGTTTTTATTAAACACAAACAAAGAGCATTTGTTGGGAAACTACTTTCAGCTGCGGATGAATCCACATGTGGTGCTGCAGAAGAAGAGATCAGGCGCATATGCCATGTGTTAGTAGATCTGGTTTCAGTCTGAACTTGTGCTGCTGCACTACATCCATCTCATGACTTCAGTCACTATAACATGTTTATGTATTAACATCAAGAACAAATCAATTAAATGAAACTCCATCAGGCCATTAATAAATCAGCTGATTGACAGGAAGTGGATGGTTGAAGTGATTTTTGCAGGAGAGAGAGCAGGAGGAAGGAGAACATACAGCATTACAGTACAGATCTACATAGAGATGTAAAGTAATAGATGTGGTATTGATGCCATCATTAGTAAAAATAATGTTAATAGCAGTTTAATAGCTGAACTAATAATGAGAGCAGCAACAATAACAGCAACAGTGGCTGTTGAGCAGGAACACGGGGGCAGCAGGTGCAACCACAGATCCAGACTCTACAGCGCCGGAGGCAGAAACACCTGCAGAAATCTTTAGGAGAGAGAGAGAGAAGCACACAGCAGGGGAAGAAGGGGAATTAGTAACAAGCATTATGGGATATGAGTGTGTACAGATGGAGAGGAGCTCAGTGCATCATGGGAAGTCTCCCGGCAGCTATAGCAGCAGTAACTAAGGGTGGGCTCAGGGGTCACCTGAGTCAGCCCTACTATAAGCTTTATCAAAGAGGAAAGTCTTAAGCCTACTCTTGAATGTGAGGAGGGTGTCTGCTCAGCTACTTTAAAGGATTGTGGCACAGAGCCTTAAAACAAGGACAGATTGATCATATCCAGCAAAGAAGTGCCAACCAAGGGCAGAACCTCTTTAAGCAGCCTAGTTGGGACAGGGTCCAACAGACACGTTGATGGCTTTGATGAAGAAACCACCGAAGCCAGTTGATCAAGGTTGATGGGAGAAAAGCAGTCCAAATGTATATCATGTTCCACAGCCGTCTCTAAGATCTCTAGACATATCAAAGCTGGCTGAAAGATCAAGCATTGAAATAAAATTGAAAAAAAAAAAAAAAAGAGTGTGCCATGCGCACACACACAAAAATAGGTTGCCTCACCCCTCCCTCCCAAACCATCCCATTGCAAAAATCCCAGAACCACAATGCATCCTCCATGGTCTCTTGCTGCCCTCTAGAGCACTGTTGTACTTCCCTCTTTCGCACACACACACACACGCACACACACACACACACACACACAGACACAGTGGGGTTTCCAGAGCGCTCCCCTCTAAGAACGGTGGAACAAGGACAGTCCACAGAAGTCATGACTTGCAACCTGTGAAGGACAGGCAACAAGATGGTGGTGATTCACCACAAAGACATCTGGAGTGATATTAGTGTCTGTACTAGTAATAGTAGCCTTGTAAAGGTGGTATTTGTAGAAACAAGAGCAGCAGTGTTGATGGTACAGTAATACACGTGGTAGGAGAAGAAATAGCTGCAGTAATAAAAAAGTTTGCGGTAGAAGAATTAACAGAGTACCAGGGGAATTAACTACAGTCCATGAGTGCCTCTTCAGTTCACTGTTGTAATAGTTAAAGCAACTCTTTAAAACATGACGGTGCCTGCGGTGTGGGGATTCATCTCTCCGTCTGCATAGCTTTGTGGTGATGTCTTCATCAGCGAGGCATGTAGCGAGCTGCTTCCGTGATCCGTTTAGTGTCGGCAGAAGTCCTGCACGTCCCCTCAGGTAAGCCTCTGTCAGACTCCAGCCAGATAAAGCAATATGAAGAATAATAAAGCAGAGGATGTATCCCAGAGTTCCTCCTCGAGGCAACCGGGCAGTTTGTTTTTGCCCAAGACCTGTCAAATTCTGAAGAAAGGCTTAAAGGGGGGAAATAACCCCAAGAGATGACGTGAGACAAAAAGCAGAAGTTCAGCCTTTCGACTATTCTGTGGAAATGTGCACAATATGTTCTATCATGACAAGTGCAGATCATATTCAATGAAGCAATGAATTTAACTGAATCTAATCTATCTATCCATCCATCCATCTATCTAATCCCATTGATCAGATGGGAACTTTTGCAATGACAATGACCTTGTTTCAAGTGGGATGTTGTTGACGGGGACACTGGACTGGCCCGTTTTTTGTTTTTTTTGACTGGCTGCTGAGTGGCCATCCAGGGCGGGCAAGGTGTCAGACGGCCTCTTGGGCCCTCAGGCCATCTGTTTGGGGTCCTACTTTAGCAGGGGAGATTTGTGGCCGTTTTCTGCTTAATTAGGTCCAGTAAACAGGCCCTCATCAAAAAGCAGCTGCTAACGTCCCCATTAAGACAAACACACACAGAAACACGCAAGGAAGGACACAGAAACAGACATGCCGCACAGATAAAAATCACACAAACACATCAGTAATGGCTGTGGTGATAATTAAGGTCAGTTCAGGAGGTGAACTCTCTCACCTTGAGCACTTGACCCACACAGACACCTGAGAGCCTGCTGCTGCGTACGTGTCTTGTTACAACGTTGAGACATAAGAGATGTTTGGCGATCCTGTGTGTCTTAATGTGTTGTTTACCACTGCAGTGAATGTGTGTTGCACATGTGTGTAGTAGTTGCCGCATTATCACCTCAGAAAAATTACAGGGAGCATGAGAGTGCAAACAATGAAATGCCTAATAGCGCAATAATGGGGCTGTGTGGATCGCCTCCACAGTCAAACAAAACAAGCCAACAGGAGAAGCAAAAGCCACATTTCCACATCTCACACCCAACCTCCTTGTTTGTGATTTCACACAACAAAAGTTGTAAACTGGAGGGAAACATATTTAACCACACTGGACGTTTGCCAAATTTCCATAGGGCATTAGCAACCAACTGGTGCAGGCTCATTAAAGAGCAGAGAAACCTATAACCATTAAAAGACCATTAGGCAGCATGTAATTTTGTGGAACTAAATGGCGGAGAGTAATCAAAAGCACATGAAGCCCAGCTGGGCAACTGGGCAAACTGTTTCGATTAGGGAGGAATCCATCATCGAAAATGGCAGCTTTTTGGGGGGTCAATTTTCCTGTGCACTCGATTCTTCCCCTTTGTCACTTTCACTCTGTCTCACTTTCTCTGTTTGCAGTTTTCATGCTCTTTGTCATTAGGATCATTATTACAGTCACAGTTAAAGCTGCAAGAGACAACATTTCTATGTAAAAAAATAAATACAATACACCTGTATTACAATACTAACTCACAAGATGAGGCTAAAATTCCACCTGCATCTAATATATAAAGGTAACATTATTCATATTAAATCCTTGTGTCTGATACTGACACCAGCTCCAACAGGTGATTGGAATTTAGGAGCAAAGTACAAACTTTATTTTTCAATATAGATACAAACCACAAATTGTCCAATACAGTTATTACATTTCCTTAACAGCTAATACAGTGCTTCATTCAGATTCAATTTCATTATCTAATGTAAAACAATCACAGGTAAGCCATGCAGGTAAAATGTTTTATCTGTGTTGAGCTTAGCTTAACAAACAATGCAGCTAAAACTGGATAAATCTCGGCACTTTTAATATTTCACTCCAGGAGTGCTCACAGTGGATCTACAATTCATAAAACAGCATACGGTATTGGATCAATACCCTGTTCCTTCATCAGTAACTACCCATCAGCCGTTCACGCTGCATTGACAGTTTAAATGTACAAAGGTTTTATCACCAACTTCAGTATACTTTTCACACCAGGCAAAAGCAGTGTAGAGAAAGGCAACTACCCTGGGCCTTGTAAAAGTCGTGTCAAATTCTCAGGCCGGCTCCTTGTAGTGGTAAATGGTATCCAAGACTAAGTTTATTACGTGTAAAATGTCATTAGGCCGGTCAAGGCACATATTTCTCAGGCGGTTCTGGCTTCGGAGGTCATTGTGACGGGCCAGACTCTGATTAGTCAAATTAGGGGAGAATTTGAACTGACACGCCTTTCAGGGGGTTAAATCAAGTACATGCCACCTTGTTCCAATCAAACAGCGTTCACACTCACACCAGAACATTGGGAGCATTCATCCTTGCTATATTAAAGTTATAAAGTTGCAAAGTACACTTTTGGCCAGACAAGAGGGTTGATGAGAAAAAGCAGGTTTTAAGCTTATCTGGAAGTCTTCACAGGAAAAAATATAAACTAAATGCACAAGGTAACTAGTTCACCTCTACATTTACATTTGTTGTGGTTAAGAAATGCTACCGTAGAATAAAAGTGCACTACAGAGTGACAATCACTGCACCAAGAAGAAATATTCAAGTTTCTTGGCCAAAGATGATCACATATGATAGAGATGTAAAAATACAATAGTTAATTCCTTTTCTAGAAAACTAAGAAAGCAGGGCAACTGGCCAACATGTGGACAATGAAGCTTGTCTGCCTAGAAATGTTCAGTTCACTTCACCAACGTCAGCCAATCACATTTCCACACTTCCCGTTTCTCTAACGATGTGATTTTGTTAAATGAAGAACATTTTCACTCAGCGACTTCAGAATAAATTAGGAGTTGAATTCAGCTATTCATCCATTATCCAGTATTTGTCTTGTTTAAAAAGGCCTCCAGGAATAATAAAGCTCAGAATGTATGCATTTACTGTTAGGGTCGTTAGTGAGCCCTTCATTTTACTGGTTTAATGTATTTTTGTTCAAAACCAAATAAATCTCATAATATAAACACTAACTTTGAAAGTCTGTACGTGTACTAGATAAGTACGCAGTCTCAATTCAACATCAAACACATTAACCAAGTTGCTGCTAGTGTGTGTAGGTTATTGAGCATGACAGCAAGATCATCAAGTGGAGGAGAAGTGGAGGAGAAGTGGAGGAGGATCCAATATGTCAGTGGGGGAAAGTAACAGAGAAGGACATGAAGGGTTTCTTCTTTCAGCACCTCAGTTACTACAGCTGTGCATCTATCTGTTTAACCAGTCGCTGCACATAGGAAACATCAGGGCTTCACACGCTGCCCATTCTTCACAATAAAACTGTGAAGGCCATAGTGGTCGAAAGGGAATACCAAACCTGGGAAGCAGGACGCTGAACTCGCCCACTCATTGGTCTGTTGATGCAGAATTTTGTGGATATCACATAAAGCTCATGAGTTTGGAGACAAGGTTGTTATGTAGCTTTAAAAGTTGAGGTAAATATATTTTATATTAACCTCGAATTTTAAAGCAAAATGTTTTGTTTTTTGTTCCATAGTAAATGCAAGCATCATTCAGTTTATTCACAAAATAGATCAAATGCAAATGGAGTCATTAAAGACATAACAAGGATGTGTGAAATTGGACACCGTCTGATAAAATCAAGCATTGAAATAATGAAAACTACAAATCCAGTTCCACTTTTACACTCAATCTGAATAAGAGCATTGGCTGCCTCAAATGTAAATGCATCTGTTCAAGTACTTTGAGTATATTTGCAAGACACTCACTTTTAATTTCAAGGAGTGCGTGCAGCAATTTGTAGAAATGCAAATTTACTCCAACTGAGTTTTTATTTGTTCGTCTTGTAGAGGACAGATGTTGCAAATCCAACTCAATTTAGCTGATTTCATTTATTTTACAGAGTCACTGACATCAAGCCAAGACTTTAACATGCGGGCCAGTTAATCTGGGAAATGAAGCAGAGAAAGTGAGTGTTCGCCTCGTAAAGGTGCCACACGCCTTTGCAAAAGAAAGTAAAGTTGGAAAACACAATTCATTACCATCCAGTTTACAGCCCTCCAAAGTTACTGACAAAGCTCTTGGTTTGGTCTGATGCTCTCTTAAATGTTGTTTTTATGTACAGTACGTGCTGGAAGAGTGCCGCCGCTTTACTTCTATCCAGTGTTTCTTGTTTCCTGCTTCCAGTACAGCTTTCCTGCAAGTATATCTATATAAAAAAAAAGAATAAAGATTATTGGTTTTCAAAATAGTCTGATTATGCTTACTTAAAATGTTCATTAAAAAAATATCTAGCTTCTGTAGGGAGTATTTATCTGACTAAATTCACTGGGAACACATTTAAAATAATTAACATTGTGGTGCATGTATAAAAAATTTTTTTCCACACTAAGAATTCATTCATTAGATTTTTTTTTTCCCATTGATGCCTCAGAAAGAACAAACAGTAATAAAACTGTATTCACTTATGTTTTAGCCTGCAAGTATGCTGTAAAAGTAATTTTGAGTCATGCTGAGTCATATAGTAATAATTTAGAAACATCAAGTACATCTTGTTTCTATAATAGATATTCTACTAAAGTATAATTTATCATAATGTGTATGCATGAACTATTCCTCTCTTGCTGTACATGCACTGGTAACAATGAAACCAACAATGAAATGCTTCAAGGAGGTAAAGAAATGAAGCATTGCCATGTGCAGCTTCTTACATGTACCGACTCAGAATGCAAGTGATAATGTATTGTATTATGTAATGACAGCCACTATTCATAGTACGTCCTTAACCAGACTCATCTTTAAAGTGGAGAGAGTTTACTGTGACTCCAGGATACAATCAGGTGATGCAACCTCTCGTACCGGTCTGATGAAAAGGCCATGTCTCCCCCACCCCCGCTGTGAAAGTCAGCTAATTATTTCACATGTTCCACAGGTAATAAGTAGTGGGGAGTCAGGTGAAAACGGCAACTCTGAGCTCATTAAGGACTCTGTGCTACACAGATTGTGGCACTTCAGACAATTTCTGTCCATTTGAAGTTGGGAAGAAACGTGGGGAGTTTCATTAATCCCTAGCAGGAGAACAGACAACCTTTACAGAGCTGTCTGAGTCAGAAGCAAACTGATCTGGCAGCCAATTAAAACAGAGCATGTTAGCTGCAGGACGGGTCAATCCATGATGTGCTGCAGTCAATAACAAGAACATGATTTGGGTTAAAGAAACGTACATTAGTGTAAAACTGACCAGCATTCTGTGTGGATTCTGAATTTAAGTAATCAAAAAAGTGTAACGGAGATGGTTTCAGTATTTGACCCATAAATACACTTTACATTAAAAACTAATTATATGAAAATTCACCGATGGATCTTTATTTGGCACTTTCTGGTGATCTTCTGCCTTCAACTTCAAATGTCACTGTCCGAAGAGAAAATGATTTAAAAATCATTATACTGATGAAGAGCCTGGATCAGGGTCCGACGTTATAACTATCGAGCTGAAGCTATGTCTGTGTCACTTTGACCCAGTACACCGCCTGCAGCACATTAACAGTGATGTTAAAGTCATTATTTTGGCTTTCTACTTTGAAATATACACTAAGATGACAGAAAGAAACCTCCTCTGCTGTTTATGAATGTGAGCGGTTCCTGCCAAAAGGTCTATGCTTCAAACCCAGACCTCCTTTCAACAGCTGAAGTAGACACTATGTTAGGGAGTGGGTTGATGTGTGATTAATAGAGACTGTAAAAAACATAAAACGTCATTTCAGGCTGACGTCATGCTCATAATATATCCAGAGGTTGCCATATTTTAATGAAGATTAAATACATTTATTTGCAATTATTCATAATAAAAATAGGTGGAAAAAGGTCAGAACCCTTTTATTGCCACAATGGCGTCCTACACTTCACTCAGGGCAACATTTCTAGCTGCTACTTCAGAGTAGGTACTCTCCCAGCACAAGAGGAACCTTGAGGATACGGTGATTGGTCCCGATGTAAGTAAACATTGATTGGTTTAACACATGAGCCAATGCAGCACTGGCAACCGCCATCTTAAAAAAAAAAAAAAAAATCTATGTCATGGTTTATAACGTAGCTTTAAAAAATGGACCAATACTCAAAATGTAAAAATCTTGTTTGTGAATTTTCTTCATTAACAGTGAATCAGTTGAACGCGTGGCCCCCTCTCAAAGGTAATGACATGCTGTCATTTTTGTTGATGATATTCAAATATAAAAAGGTTTACTATTCCAATGAAAATGAGAGTGTTCATATTGCAATATACCCCAGAGCGGGCTCTGTGCGGTTACTTCATGCAATGAAACAACTCTGTCTTCCCGGGTCGCTCCCCCACCCCCACGTCCTCAACAGTGTCTGACTGGTGTGTCCCTTGGCTGTGTCGGGCACTTAAGCCCCTGACCCCCTGTCATGCTACATCTCCAAACAGTCACATCAGAATTCATTTTATTTTATGGATGCTGTTACAGGTTTTTGTTGTAAATCATGTGCTTCTTCGGATACCTTTATCTTTGTGTTAATGCACTGTGTAGTCCTAGAAGGTATCCACAGCTGACGTTTTTAGAGCACCAATTCAAATAAATTATATTTCCCACTGCTAAAACGTTAAGTAAAAGTAAAAGTGATACTTGTTCTGTGCAAAATGAGGTGCGTTTCTGTATAAAGGTTATGTAAACAAATGTACTTTATGGGGCCTTCACATTTTCCAAGACATATAGGCTCTAGTATCAGTGCTAGTATCTCCCTCTTGAGTCCTTCCAGCATCGCCCTCTCGCCGCAGATTCATCCCATATTTCCACGTCGACCTCACCCTGCGATGAATGTGTAGGAACCTGAAAGGCGCCACTGTGCACCAGCACTCACACTCACTACATCATATCTGGAGCTAAGAACACAGTAACCCAATATCTGGAGTTTCCCCTCAGTTTGCTGGAGTTCCCACCCACCCCCATGGTCCACCCTTGGCTTTTGGCCCCATGATTCACTGAGGACAGGAAAGGCTGAGTGGAGACATGTAATCCATTACTAGAGGAGACGGAGGAGGGAAGAGGAGGAAGAGGAGTGGATGGGGGAATGGAGATGGCTGGAGATATGTGGGATGGAGGACTGGAGGAAGGGGATTTTGCTAGTCTCTGACACTTCATAGCAGGACTCCCAACAGGCGAAGTGGAGTTGCTGGGGTGGGGCTGGGTAGTGTTGACCAGAATAAATCTTCATTTCTTTCAAGGAATCATTTCTCAGCTCACAAAAAGTGCATTACTCAGTGCAGCTAATTTTAGTAATTACTCATTTAAAGTTTACTAAGAAAAAGTGCATCATCTTCCTTTAGTTAGTTTTTGCAATACAAGTATTCAAAAGGACAGAAGGATAGTTCTTATATTTTCTAGCTACATCCGGCACCATCATAGAGGCTGAGAGGAGAAATGTGCAAATAAAGGCTAAACAGGCCTGTGAAACAACAGCACTAGAAAAACAGATACAATATTCAATTCAATTTTATTTATATAGCGCCATATCATAACAAAGTTATCTCAGGGCTCAATCACATGGAGCAGGTCGAGACCAACTTCCACACACACAAAGACCCAACGTTCCCACCATGAGCAGCACTAGGCGACAACGGCAAGGAAAAACTCCCTTTAACAGGTAGAAACCTCGAGCAGAACCAGGCTCTAGGTGG
>JAVQJL010000292.1:0-12431 GCA_036024295.1 Nannoperca obscura
GGGGGGAGAATGGGTCAGCAACACCCCCTATACACACCCCATTTCTCTGTTTATTTCAATTTTTTATTTTTTCTTTTTTTTTTTTTTTTTTTTTTTTTTTTTTTTACTTTTTTTTCGTCCCAGCTCCTTCTGCCCCGTGATGTATGGCTTTTTCCTACAGTGGCTCTTCCAAAGTGCAGCTCGTGATGTCATTAATTTTATTCATACTTTATGGATGCTCTGTCTGGAAAAAAAACGAGAGAAAAGGGAGAGGGACGATGTGAGGAGAGAGGGATGAAGATAGAGAGAAAGAGAGCGGCCTAGAGAGGCAGAGTGAGAGAGAAAGAGAGAGAGAGGAGAAGAGATGGTGTTGCGGAAGGAGATTTTCAGTGCAGTTGCATGTATAATGAATGAGGGGGCACTTTGTTTGAAACTCCAGCCCGGCGCTTCACTTCAAGGTTTGCTGGGCAGAGTGGGGCCTTGTGATCTCACACCAGCCACTCTCTTTATCCTGCCAATAGATGCTTTCACCTGGCACTGTGGTTCGACCCAGTGGAAAAACAAATAACCTTGTGTGTGTATAAGAGAAACAGAGAGAGAGAGAGAGAGAGAGAGAGAGAGAGAGACAGAGCACTGACAATGGAACAAGGGGTTGGGTGGAAAGGGTGAGGAGTGGGTGAGAGAGGAAAGAGGCGAGTTTGTATAACAGCAGCAGTGCAATGACGCCCAGACGATACTGAGGAGAATACTGGCACCCGGCCTACACTTCCTAAATAGTGCTCTCTACAGAAATAGCTCAGCCTTGATATTGACTTTTGTCTGCTGTGGATGTGTGTGTGTGTGTTTGTGTGCGCACACGTTTGAGCATGCTCAGTAGGAGGACAGAAATGGTTTCATTGTCTAGTAAGGAGTTTTTACACTTTGTTAGTGTTAATTTTTGTATGCGTGGAAGGAAATTTTCTTCTGCTCCCGGTGTGTGTGTGTGTGTGTGTGTGTGTGTGTGTGTTTGTGTGTGAGCATTAAAGTGGGTGGGGGCTGGAGTGAGCCGCCTGTATTATTTGGCATAAAAATGGCCTCCGTCTTATTTTTGGCCCTGAGCTGGACTCGTGGTTTTATAAATAGCTGAGGAAATGCGGGGGATACCTGTCGTGGCTCCAGCCTCCCTCCAACATAGCCCTAGTGCCTCCACGTCACATCCCTACACCGCCGGCCCACTGTGGCCTACAACAGAGCAGGTCCCTCGGGGGCCGAGCAAACAGGATGGGACTCGAATTGAGGGTGTGAGAAAGTCTCTTGAGTAAAACACAAAAAGGGCTTGTAGTCCAGCATGAGCACCCTAGCACGCTGTCAGATCTCATAAAGTACTGATTAAAAAAAACAAGTACATTTTTTTTACAAACACTGAGCACAGTATAAGGCTTTAAGACGAATGTCAAGATGGCAACAAAATAGAATGTCTTCAAAATGAGATCTGTGTTTTTTAGACACTTAGTCTCTGAGTGTAAGGTCATAGGGTGGTTTTCTCTCCTCCTTGCCATCTGTATGCCGAGGTGTCTTGTTAATTTCATTTCTGCGTCTCAGGCATATGCCATGTGAACAGCACTGAGAGTGTTAACTTTCTCTCTTTGCCTCACTGCTGTAAACTGTTTCACTCACATTCTGCTCTCACTTTGTTACGGGATGATCTGGCTCCACATTTTTGAGGGTAATGAGAGTTTTGGAACAAGAATGTGTGAACAAACTATTGCTTTACTGATAATGATGTTAGGTTTGAGAGTAGAATTTACTTATTATAGCCTGTTTATTCTTTACAATCTAACAGTTTCTGAAAGGGTTCGGATTATCCAGGGTCAAATTAATTTTTAATGTCTCAATTATGTGGGTGGATAACAGTCTTGTTGGTTTTTCCCAATTATTCTTTACTCGGCATGATATTCCTGCATCGAACCATCAAATTATTTGGTCTTAAATCCAAATTGAATCAACCCTAAGACGCTCTTTTATCTATTTAGCTGTCATCCAGTGGTTGAGTCTGTCTAGTAGAAAAACAGTACAGTAATAAGCCTGTAATTCTATTAAACATGAACATGTGCTTTCTAGCCCAAGATATTGTTCACCCCCTAAATGAGTGGCACTCTACATCTTGGCCCCATATCCCATAATCATATTGGGAGTGGGACAGAAAGAGAGAAGTAGAATAAGAGATAGCAAGAGGGATAAATCTTTGAAAAGCTTTACTGCCCTTGATGGACTGTCTCTTTACACGGTGAAAGAGAAATCATTCCTTTTTATTTCTCGAATGTACTTTTTCCCCCCCCCTTTCTCTGTGAAGGGAATTGTGCAGCCTGTTAATGTGCTTTTGACAGCTTAATTTGATAAGCGGGCTACTTGAAGCCATGGATTGTTCTCATAGAAAGAACACGCTTTTTTTCCCTCCCATGTTCTTCAAAATGCTGCCGCACAGTCTGTCGATGACCCAGTTCTAAGAGATGGTCGAAAACAAGGAAGAGCAGCGCAAAATCCACAGGGAATAGGAAGGAGGGAAGGCAAGAGAGTAGCGGGCGAGGGAAGGAGAACAGATAAAGTGAGAAACGGATACTATAAGTAAGAAAAGGCACTTGTGGGAAGTTAACTCAGATGCTTTTCTTTCTTCTCTCTCCCTCTCACCTCCTCTTCATTCTTCCTCCTCCTGCACTAAGCAGCCTACCTTCTTGGGCTCCTCTTCCCTGTAGCTTAATCGGAAGAGAAGCGCTGGGAAAGATAACGGGGATTAGCTTCCACTGCTCGCCAGCTCCCCTTGGTTAAGTACACGTGTAATGAGTTGTTTATTTGGGATAATGCACAGCAGGCACAGCAGAAGCCCAGAGCTGCCCTCACCTCCCTCCTCCTCTGCTTACATAGACAGACACACACACGCAACAGAAATACAGTATGTACGTTAAGTAAATGTATAACACATGCAGTTACGCAGCAATGTACATGCAGAATAATATGCGGTGTGAACACTGACGTGCGCAGGTATGTGCAAATACATACATTCACACACTCAACCTTACTACAAACACACCCACCCATACAAATTCCCACACACAGCTGTGATGCAGGTCAGGGAGTGTGGAGTAGGAGGGGTGGGTTTAATGTGTGTGTGTGTGGGTGGGGGCGGGCTAACGTTCTCAGGCCTTGCTTGGGTCATAAGGCCAGGGGATTTTTCTCAGGGTGAAGAGAAGGGGAAGAAATTGAATGATATGAGAAAAAATGAACTGAAGGAACCAAGAAAGGGAAAGGGATATGTTGTGCCCACTAGTTTGTGAGTGTGTCCGAGACTCTTGTGTGTGTGTGTACACTCGTGTGTGTGTGTGTGTGTGTGTGTGTGTGTGTACATGAAGTGGAAAAAGCTGTTGCCTTGTGGAGGGGACGTGCTCTGCTATCATTAGCTGGGGGGGTGGGGGGGGAGCTAGGAGGGGGCAGGCGAGGTTATGTGAACGGTGCAGCTGTGCGCGCAGCAGAGGGATTTGAGTGGAGGGGGGGAACTCCAGGCAGCCAGGTCCTTCACTGAACCACCAGCTCGCAACACAGACGAGAAGAGAGGAGAGATTTTCAAGCAAGCAGTGAGCCTTGTGAACCAAACGCAACTCGCCGCCGCCCCCTCTGTCCGCCATCCCGCCATCCCCCACTCCTTCACTCCTCCGCTCCTCCACTCTAGCCCTTTACTTCCCAAATCGGAAAAATAAATAAATAACGATTGATGCTTGATGGCAAGGATAAGAGTGCAAGAGAGAGGAAGAGGCGGAAAAAAGAAACAGTCATGATTTATATATAATGTAGGGTATGCTTTTCTGCTTGCCATTTGTGTTTTTACTTTCCATTTTCATCTCTGAATTCAATCAAAATAACTTTAATTTACTAACAACAACAACAATAATAATGGTTATTTTTAAATAACTGTATTAGGACGGCAGAATTGTTGTTTAAGTTTTTAACCATTTTGTTTGGGGGATTTCCCCACGACTTGACCTACAGTTCCAAAATCATTCATATTTGTTTAAAGCTTCCTCCCCGCCTCTCTTATTTTGCTCGCTGAAAGAGTCGGAGCCCACGTAGCGAATGATGGCACGGCAGACGAAGACCCGAACTTGCTTGTCAGCCCGTGTGATCAGTCGGTGTAGAGAGACAAGGCAGAGGTGGCTGAGACGACAGAACACAGAATGGTATCGGCGTGCACTGCTAATGCATTCAGCCTGCCACCGTATCCAACAACAAGGCAAAATATCACACAACTCACTTCACAAGATGTTCCTACAACAACAACATCAACAATAACAGACATATAAATGCACACACATGCGCAGACACACAGTCACACACAGACGTGCACACATGCATAAATAACCACACACAGCATGTTAAAAACCAACCATGAGGAACAAGAATTTGAAAGCAAACAAACAAGTCAGAATGTAAGCAACTTTGTGACAGAAAAATAAATGAAAAATGAAAAAGTACCCTTTGTTTCGCGAGAAAGGGAGCTAAATTGCTGTGATGCACTAGGCATTCAAATTTTGCAATATAAAAAAAATGTATAAAAAAAGTTCTAGTTCTAGTTTTAGCATTACTGCGAACTACGTTAAGCACAATGAGCAACTGAGCTAACAATAGAGCAGGGTCAAACAGCAGTAGTGCTTTGGCAAGATGGGTCATCTCCATGTGATGCAGTGGCCTTCACTGTAGCCACATATTGAGAGCAAAGGCACTCTGCCAAAGCTTGTAGCTTCACAGCAGTAATTTAATATTTGTTTGTCTCTATTATTTCATTCTCCCCCTCTCTCCTTCTCCCTCTCTCTCTTGCTTATGGGGGTTAAGTAACAGTAAGCTTTATCAGATTACTGGGTCTGAGGTCTCTTTCAAACCTCTCTTTGCCATCTTGATTTTGTGCAGCTGTGCAGACTCTTTAATCATACGCTATCTTTTTTCACTCGCCCTCCCCTCCTCTCCTCCCTTCTTCTTGTCGTCCCTCCTCCCTTAACATATGTTAATTGGCTGCTTTCTGTGACAAATTACGAGCGCTCGCTTTGATGAGGTCGGGTTGTGATGGTGCTGGGAGTGGAGTACAGTGGAACTGCCAGACCCTCGCCGGTTCCCCCTTAACCACTCCAAAAAGGAACGCGGCACCCAGCCGTTGACTAATGAGAGGCTTAGACTGGGTCTGGCCCTGCTTTGGCCTTGGTGGGGCCACTCCCCTAAACAGAGGCTGATCTGTAGGTACCATATGCCGCAACACACCCTCCACAATCCATACAACCTTTTGCCTCATGCACCCCACTGCCAGCTCTCCTCTGGGAACTGTAAAGTACTGTGCGAGTAGTTCAGGCTGAAAAAGATTCATATTTTTAAGACCAGACCCTTGTATATGTTATGTCAATTTTCCATTACAGAGTGGCATTTTCAATACATTTTTATACAATACTTTTGGATAAAATGTTCTTTCTTTATGTTTAAAGGCACCTAAATTTGACTTCAAACAAAGGACAGTAGTAACATAAATTATAGATGCAACAAATACAACTTTTGTCTCAAGTTTACATTGTGTGTGTGTGTGTGCGTGTGTCTGTGGTGAAGAGACAGTGCCTGGAAACATTATGCCAGCCTTGCTTAAACAAACACTAACAGTGGAACAATCTCTGTTTAATGATGCACAGCGTCAACAGGGAAACAATGCTCACCAAAAATCAGCACAATCAGCTTGCGGTAACCAGAAAGAAAAGAGTGAACCTGACATCATCCTATTAGAGGTTTTTCTAAATGTTGGGTGGGGTGGAGGGATGTCAGAGTCAGAGCCTCCGTCTCACTTCAATCTGTCCCGCTCCTTCTTTTGCTCAGTCTCTCCCTCGATCTATCTCTCCCTCTTGCTGCCTCTCACTTTCTCTCTCCCAACCCCTCTCTCTCTCCCTACTCCACGATCTAGGTTACTCGGTTTCCTAGCAGAGCGCAGGGACCAGAGGATGAAAAAAAAAACAGAAGGTCGAATCTATGAAGGACATCCTTGTTGAAGTGTGCAACCTTCTACTTCTCTGCAAATTACCCACACACTGTGCATAGACTCAAAGCAGTGCTGTGGCTCTCACTTCAGCTCAGCAAGGCTGCGACCATGACACATAATGCTGTTGGAGTGTCACAATGACAGGGAGAGGCAGTGTTCTGTAGCCTGTTAACCGTTTACAATTTGTAGTTCGCTTTTTAAGGGTTAATTTTGTTAAGGCACGTACACAGCCAAACTCAGTGCAATTCAGAGTGATGACAATTATGACAAGTGTCTGTTTTATTGATTTTTATGTAAAAGTTGAGGCTGTCAGCGCACTGAACAGCAAGTCTTAACAGTAGAGAGGTAAAGCAGATCACCAGTGTTCAACGGCTTCAGTATTTGCTTGTTACGGTCAATTTAAAAAATAATTACTTGACGTAATTGTATCATTGTGGGATCCGAATTTGCTGATGAAGCGAGACAAGAAAAGGATAGTAAATTCCCTACTTCCCCGTAGATCTGCCCGTACCCGCATGCTGACAAACGGCCGAAAAAAGGGAATTTTTTTTACCTCTTTCCATGAGCAAGTATTCAAAAGAGATAATGACCCATAAGCAAGCATGCATTTCCATACTCACCATGTTGACAGACACACACAGATGCACCCGCACATTTACATATACACACACATACATGCTGAAAAGAGTGACAAAATGAAGCTGGTGAAGAAAAAGGAAGTGCACCGGCATCTTATGGTTGCGTGAGGGTTAGCCATGTTAGCACTAGCCTTCAGGCCTTAATTGAGGCCAGGAGGGAGCATTTAATAATTGCTGTCAGAAGATCAAATTTAATTCTTCTCTCTTCACAGCCACCACTGCTGTAGGGTAGAGTGAAACAAATTGTCATCAGAGATTTCTAAATGAACAAAGCTTTTAATTAGGGTGATTAGAATGCTGTGGCAAAGAGAAAGAGTAAGGGGTGGGGGGTGTGATGAAATCATCAGCAGATCGGCTTAACCATGATTTCTGGTGTTGATACAGTGTGGGATAAGGGGAGGGAGGGTGGCGGGAGCAGGGGCATCTCGGGGCACACGACTGCTAGGAAGTTTGCTGTGCTTGAACACAAGTAAGTGTGGCCTGTGCAGCACTTACTTGCAGCCACATTTTTAAACCTCTGACACAAACACACACATACACACACATACACACACTCCCCCCCCACAGGAGAACATTGCTAACATCCTGAGACATTGTCATACTCGGCAGGGAACATAATTGGGTGAATATGTCAGTGCTTTGTGTTCTTAGTGACATGGCTCTCGGCT
The DNA here is from genome assembly GCA_036024295.1 of Nannoperca obscura. NCBI lineage: Eukaryota > Metazoa > Chordata > Actinopteri > Centrarchiformes > Percichthyidae > Nannoperca > Nannoperca obscura. The sequence continues at coordinate 7,323 of JAVQJL010000292.1, forward strand.
GTTCCTGTGGGGGCTGGGTACACTCATTGAAGGGTTTATAATTCCACTGCATTGGTTCGTTTTTCATTACAGTATAGTTGTTGTTTTTCATTTTCTTTTTTTATGAACACAAGCAGATAGGCAGGGACTGAGTTATCTGTGCATCAACACATACACTTGTGATCATTCATGTACGCATGTGTCATTTTCTGTTCTGTCCCTTCAGTGTCAGCAGTTGGATACACCTGGGTCCTGTGGCGCATGTGAGTTGAGACAGTGGTTTACACTTACTGGAAAACATGACCTGCGGCAGAGCCTTGTAAATGACTTTAGAATGACTGGAAAGAGAGAGAGACAGAGAGGAAGAAGTGAAAGAAGAAACAGTGGCAAAGTTGATAAAGTGAAACTTAAATGATGTTATTTGTGTTTAAAGGTCAGATGTGTGCATCACCACAATCGGCACCACTTCCATGTTCAAAACCATTTCAATACCTTTTATTTTTTCCCCCTTCACCTTGGACTGTGTCACCTCTATTACGTTGATTCTTTTCTCCATCATCTTTTCTATCTCTGCTTTATACTTGAATGCGTCCATTGCCCCTCCTTATGCTCGTGCCATGGAAAGACTGAATGCATTAAATGGTGATTCATTCCAGTCTTTCCGGGGCCTCCCCAAATTGTAGCTTGCCTATGCTTCTGCTTTTTCTTCTCTTCTTCTTTTTTCTGATACCATTTTTTCCAACTTGGCACAAGGGTATGTGTGTGGCAAGTTTGTCATTGTGGTCCTCATTGTGGTTAATTTGTTTATCACTCATAGCTATAAGCCACTGTCAAAACACAAAGCTTCTGACAATCGTCAGGGAATGCCTTTTTAACAACGTCAGCAACTCTTCCTCCCTATCCCCGCCTCACTTTCACGTGTGCCCTCTTGCTCGTCTGCCTTTGGCCTAGCAGCTGTGGCTTCACAGCCCTTGGCCTCCTTTCAAAGAGCGGGGTTGACGCATTGTGTCAAGTCATTTGTCCTTGGGGAAGTCAGCAATGGGCTATGGAAAGATGGCTCTCACCTGTCTCCATACTGGCTCTGACGGATGGCTACCTGTCTTCATTGCAGCTCTGATGTCCCAAGGCCTCTGTTTGCTGGTGCTGAGTGAGACATGCAGCTGCCCAAACGAAGGCCAGGGCTCAATACTCTTCTACTTCCATTTCTACTCGCTCATTATACTGTCATACTACAATTGGCAACACTCTTTATAGACAATCAAAACTCTAAATGTAAAAAGGCATCCCGGAATTATCATATAAACTTTAGCCTCACAATCAGAAAGTGATTTTATATCCATGACAGGAGATTAAATAGTCAACATGTTTTCTGTGAAAATATAGCTGCATTCAAACAGGAAACTTGGTAGGAAATGGATTTTCTTTTGACCTATAATGAAATGCCACAGCGGCCAGAGAGGGAATATACAAATACTCGAATGAAGATGATATTTTGAGCTTTTTGAATTCTCAATAATAAAAAACACACATACAGTAAATGAACATTTGTATTGTGTTTTAATTGCATTTTAAATGAAAAACACACATCAAAGTAATTTTAGACACATTATCTGTCCTGTATTAGTGCTTCTATTTCTTTGAATTCTCTGATTGCTCTTTCATTGGAAGCAATGTCATTTGGTTTAAAAATGCTCACCCTTTTTTTGTTTTATTGATGTAAAGCTATTGCAGTTACAGTGCTGAATGAATTGGCAGTAAAAGATATAAAAATTATTTTCAAGTTCAATATTTAACATTTAGTGAAATAGTAATACGATTTATATTTAGGCAGAAAAAACAAATTGAATTGTTTTGGACTTTTAACTTTTCAATCCAGTTTCCCATTGAATGTTTTCTCAAGTTAAGATTTTTAATTAAAGGTTGTTGTTTTTTCGTGGCTCTAGGCCATATTAAGCAAATGCAATGCTTTATGGAACTTAAAATAAAGCCTCCAGTATTTGATTTTCAGAAAGCATATGACTTCTGTTTATTTGCCCTCTGTATCTGCTGTTGGCGATTGGATTTTCATTCCCAATTTGAGTGATTTAGGAAAGGAAGCACCTTTAGCACCTTGATTGTCTGTGACTGTTTATGTCACATCCTTCCGCTGAGCTGTCTGTGTGTGTGTGTGTGTTTCCTGTCTTTCTGTCCTCCAAGACCCCGGTGCAGAGCTGTTGGACTGAAGGATAAGAGGAGAAACAGTGCTGGCAGAGTCTCATTAGTATGAAAATCAATTAAGTTTAAAGTATGAAGTTTAAGTTGAGAAATTGGTTGAACTGGGGCTGGCAAGAAGTTGAGAGCTCATCTTGTAGCACTTGAGCTGCTACTTATAAGAATATACCTTTGTTCCATAATGTCAATCACACTTTTGAGTACTTGACAGTGTATAAAACTTGTGGATACCACAGGCTATTGGCTCACTTTCCTCCTCATCAATAGACAGGTGTCTCAGTTCTAATACACATAGAGATTGAAAATAGAATACATGTGAAACCGTCTCTGTCTCACTAATGATCCAACTAAATCATGAACTAATAGAGAGAGACAGGTGAGGACATATTCTACAACACACACGAGAACACACACACACGCACACACACACACAGCCTCTCAAATTCAAGTTTAGCTAGAACGCTCAGTGTGAAAAAAAAGAATGAACACATTATACGATGATCTACCTCTATCACTCTAATCCCCAGATGTACATGTTGCTAATCTCTTTAGCCGCTAACATGTTAAATTAGCTCTAATATCTGCTGAGATTCAGAGCCATAGAGGCCCACCCACGCGTGGGCTACCGCCCAGGTTTAGGTCACTCTTCTCCCCCAGCACTCGGAAAAGATACAGACACTGGGGGGTGGGGGGCTGGAGGTTGAGGGAAGTAGCAGTGATAGCCATTCGTCACCCTGCCTATCTCGCTCTGACAGATGGGGAGTGCGGCGTGCCACATAGAGGAGTCACTGCCTGTAATGACATTAGAGGCACAATGAGACCTGATACACATTTTTTCTGTTCCCATTCTGCCTGGCCATCAACTCGCTCCTTTGCTTGATCCTTCCCCTCCTCTCATTTCTGCTGGTATATCTCCATCCATCCTGACAGGAGATAAAGTGCTCTGTACCACTATTTTCAAATAAAACACAAATACACATAAATGCATTCACAAACACATGCATTTATAGCTGCATCAAAAACACAAAGAAGAAACCTCCAAAAATCTACACGTTGAGAAAAAAAAAACTTTAATGTTCTTGAGGGAAAAAAATCCTCAACATGACAGAAATGCTCAAGTAAAAATGGAGCACTGTGAGTGTGTACTGCCATTCAGATTGTATTTGGAAAACCATATTAAAGCGCTTTTTTTTCGTCCTCCTCTTCAAGGAAATGGGAGTTTATTTAAAAAGAGAGAGCGTTTATTTAATGTACCATACACCTCCTAAAAGGTTTACTAACTGCAGTGTAATATGTTATTTCAAATCCTCACAACCACATTTCCTAGGAGGATAGGGGATATAGGCGTTATATATATATATATATATTTTTTTTTTTTCAGGACACATGCTATTACCAAATGTGTTGCAGATGTACCATGAGCCGAGGCTGTGCTGCCGAGGTGGGGTTTTTTGGAAAATCATCGCCAATCCTGTCATGATAAATCACCTTCCCCAATTTGCTATAACGTGTAGAATTAGGATTTGAGAACATCAGCATGAGCAGAATTCTGCATACTTTGCATTTACAGGAGTGCTAGTTTCATTTTGAACATTTTCCCTCACAATTCTGTGAATGCAGAAATCAAATGATTGGACTTTTGTTCTTGGAACTAGGGTTTGTGTACGTTTTTTTCTCAACTTTGTAGCTGTCTTTTAAAGTGACGAATTAGTCCAAAGCATGAGTCAAGGTAAGATCCTCTTTTTGTCGCCTCCCCCCCCCTGATTCAAAGGAGTCTTTTTCAGTGTCTGTCCTCAATAACAAAGCCACATTAACAAGCACCCTACAGACCGTCTATTAGAATGTGAAAAAGTGCCATGTGCTGTATATTAGTTTTTAGTGACTAAACACTTGGGAGAGAGGCGACCTAGAATCAAGCCTTGTGGTGCACTGAGTGTATATGTTCTCATCGTCCTCTCAGCTCCACTTCTGAAACACACAGAGAGAGAATGCTCATTAGATCTATGTGCTGAATCGCTGCTCCCTCTCCATCTCTCCCATCCTCCCCCAACCTTCATCCCTCTCTCTCTCTCTCTCTCACTCTCACTCTCTCTCTCTCCGTCCGTCTGCTTAACAGATGGGAGGGTCGTGGGTACAGCTCTTCCCCTCCCCCTGGAGAGGCCTGGTGCCTGTTCAAAAGATCCCTCTTTATGCTTCACTCTATTTCCCTCTCTTCTCTCCATTTCTCTGTTATCCTCTCTCCGCTCTCCTTCTCTTTCATTGTCACTTCTCCAACTCAAAGCACAGAGAGTTGGGACCCAGGATATAAAACAAGCAGAGGAGCAACCGTTGTCCTTCTGTCTGCTTGGTGCCAGTGTGCTCTCTGACCTTAGCATTTGCTCCTTCCAGTTACCAGGCTATCGTGAATGCAGGCATACCATTTGTCAGACTCCACAGAGATGCTAAAGAAACTCTTTTGTGTATTCTTCATTTTCCACTGCTCATTCACTTTCCCTATGCCTTACTTTGGGATTAACACATTGGCTTAGTGTGTACAGGCTTGTTAGTTCTTTCTTATGTCTCGCTCTGTCATTTTTTTCCCTCTTGTTACTTTCTCACCTCATTTGCCCTCTCAAGGTCAGGGTGTCAGTCTGAGTCCCCTGTGAAAAAATTCCTGCTGAGGATTACTGCACTGTTCCACTTGACCATGTTCACTAAGCAGCTCTTGTTTCCTGCGTTTCCCTCAATTTCACTGTCTTGGCGTCATGAGGCTAAATTGGATTGAGTAATTCAGTGGTAATCTGTTAAGTTAAGTGATGCTCTATCCACCATGAGAGAAGGAGAGGGAAGGGAGCCCGATGAGGAGGTGGGTAGTCAGTTCTCATCCAGGAACTGCCTGGCAGTCATATGGGACGGGGGCCGGTGTGAGGAAAAGTGGGG
>JAVQJL010000293.1:0-10000 GCA_036024295.1 Nannoperca obscura
AAAAACACATATTATCCAAATCTCTCAATAACTCACAAACACACACACACACAAACAAACACACACACACACACACAAACACACACACACACACACACACACCCACACACACACCCCCCCCCGTGTTCCAGTAACTATATTAAAACACTTCCTGGTTAACCGGGTCAGCGTTGTGCAGAAACAGTGGGCAGCAGCAGCAGCGGCGGCGGCGGTGTTGATGTGCACGTGGGGAGGAAGAAGAGATGCTGGTTGCTGCAGTTTGAAGATGAAGAGGAGAAGAACGATGCTCCACATGTGTGAAGAAGATACTGGAGGGGCCAGTGGGGGACACTAAGATGGATGCTTTCTGCTGAGTCAATGCCAGTCATCCTCCACATGTGAGACAGAACAAAGTGTGTGTGTCTGGTTTGCAGACTTAATATAAATGTAACAGAATAATATGAATGAAATGTTTCATGCATCTGAAACATGGATCTCAGGATTGATCTCATGAGCTCCTGTCTGAGATAAAAAACAGTTCAACTGTTTTCTTCTTCACCTGAAATAAAGTTTAAAATGTTATTTTCACCCTCCATAGTTCAGGTTTGAATAGTGGAAGAACAGAACTTTTAGGTTTTAGGTTTTCCGGTAAAACCTTCCCCTTAACTCACAAAATGTGAACCAGTGAATCAGAAGCCTCTAATGAATAAAGTTAAAACTAATTCCTGTGCACAGACAGAGTTAGCAACTACAAATAAACAATTAAATAACAAGATGTTGAACAAAATGTGGGTTTTTCTTGTCCCTTGTCTTGTGGACGACGCCTTCAGGTCACATTTACTTACTTAGCATCTGTCCTCCTCAACAGAATCAACTAAATATCATAATATTGGTTTCATTTCCCTTTTTGCAGCATATTCTCAATAACCGAATTACAAAACCCTGAATGACAGCGATTTGGATTGAAATAATTATTCATATGATTATTATTATGATTATTATTATTATTATAACTCTCGGATTATTAAGCAGGAAACTTCGTGTCTCAGACTCTTCAGAGAGAAGAGGAAATGTCTGGTAGTTTCCTTTTCTTGTTTGTATCGTCATCTGAGACCTGAGACGCCTCCAACGCAGAAGAGTGTGTGCGTGGAATTGTTTAATTTTCGTGTGTGTGTGTGTGTGGGCGGGCGTGTGCTTTGGTGTTATGTGCCTGTGTGTGTGTGTGTGTGTGTGTTTAATAATATTCATGCAGTGTGAAATTGTGTGTGTTTGTTAATAGTGAGTTAATAGCTATTAACTAATAAAGCTAATAAACTATTATACACTCACTCACTTCCTGTCTTATAATGTAGCACATACTCCTTTCTATGTCTACACACACACACACGTAAAAACACACCTGACAGCTTTGTGCACCTGGGACTATCGCCGTGGTAACTCAAAGTCATATCCACACTTATCTGCAGTACTACTCCAAATCATCTTAACTATCATGCGAGATGCATCAATACGGATAGGTTTGAGCGATATCAGGTGTCAGTCACGATCACACACATTTCCAGAGTCATTATAAAAATCAGTGTCGCCTCTATCACTTACATACATTCAGCCATGGCGGGCTGCCGTTACATTGCATTGATTTGAAAGGTAGGAAAAAGAAAGCGTTGGTGTCAGATCGCTTCTCAGCATCAGCAGAGGTACTGGAATCACTGTCAGGAAAAAATAGAGAAAGCAAAAGTTGGGTTGGTGCATCTCTAAGTGTGATTATTCCAATAACCTCAATCTGAGTTCCAGATCTGGTAGATTGATGTCTGTTCAGTGTTTTGGTGTCGGTTCGTTGTCTCAGTGTGTCTCAGCTGATGTTCTTGCAGCACTTTTGGTGACATTACGGAAACTTCAAATTAATGTTACAGGTGAAAATGAATAAATTGAATTTAAATAAAAATGTGTCATCATCAGCTAGCTTCATGGGCTACTAGCATTAAGTGCTAAACGACCATCTCATAAGGACGATCTGAGGTTACGTAGAGATTCATTGAGGAAACATTCAAAATGTAACAAGACAATGAAAGTACCGTTCAATGAATGCCACTGGCTGTATGACTGCATGTGGTGGCGCTGGTGCAGCGTTTGACCAGCTGTTATCACCACCTAGTGCCACTTATTTACATCGAGAAACAGCCTCGCTAGCAGCTCTTAGAGGCTGAACAGAGGTGCAGCTAAATGCTAACATGCTGATATTCACAATCTTAGCGTAGTGTGTTAGCATGCTAATATTTACTCATTAGCAATACACTTATTAGCGGAGGCTGACGGGAATGTTGTATAGGACAAATAAGATTTCAGACCACAAGAGAAAAAGTCAGCAAATCACCCACATCAGTAGGATTCAGTCTCGACACGCTGCTGGCGGTTCTGAAAACACAACACACGGCATGAACAGCTGTCATTTAAAGGTTTCTGGTGACAGCAGGTTGTGGAAGGAGACAAAAGACCAAAGAACAAAGAAAAATGACCAACATCTTTATTCTCTTCAGTAAAGAAAGAGGAAACCATCATCTGGGGAAGTAAAGCTCTTATTAGTGACAGCCAGCATAAGGATTTATGGGAAATGTGGTCCCAATTTAGAGAAACATTTGGCTCCCAATGCTTTCATTTGTTTAGAACATTTGAGATGAGGTACTGCCGTCAGTTCGACGATGACATATTGATGTTTGGTAGTGCAAGTTCCTTTAAATGTCCACTCTGAGCCAATTCAAATCTTCATCACCTTTTCGCAACACTATAAAAGGCCGTGGCTTCCTGTCACAAACTTTTGGGAAGGAAAAGTGAATTTCGGGGAAGTTGGATGAAGGCATGGAGGGGGTGAAGAGTCTGAGTCACCCGTCCTGACCAGTGACCCTCCTGTGCTGCGTCTGAGCGACATGAGGATTGAATGTAACATGTTTACAGTAACAGAGCCGCTGGGGACGCCGCTCGGTTTCCGAAAACGTCTTCAGTGGCGTCACACTGGAACGCAGCTTGGAGGAGTGTGTGTTTGTTTGTTTGTGTGTGTGTGCGCGCGGGGTTGTTAAAGGGTTTGTTTGCTTCGTGGTTTCGCTATGATAGAAACTAATCACAACATTTTAGGGGGAACTGACAAGATCTCCCGAGACAAATTATGAATCAGTAAATGGAGACATGAAAGAAGTGTGTGTCTGTATAAATGTTGGTGTGTGTCTGTATATGTGGCCGTAAAAGTGTTTATTTGTAATTGTATAGTAAGTGCATGTGTATTTCCTGGTGTCTGTGCATGTGTTTATACATCTCTTAATACGTGTGTGTGTGTGAGAGAGTGAGAATGTGTGTGAGTGTGTGTGTGAGTGTGTGAGTGTGTATGTGTGAGAGAGTGTGTGTGTGTGTGAGAGTGTCGAGGGACACACACACACACACACACACACACTTTGTGTGTGTCAGCATGAATATCAAGAAGGACGTCAGCCTCTAATGGACTGAAATACCATATGGAGGTATTTCAGTCAGTAATGTTGATGCTGAGATGTATGTGACTGTGAGTGATAAAGTTAGATACTACATGACGTGATAGATATAGATCCACGTAGAACGGACAGGAATACCACCAGCCTTCAGACGGACTCCAGTTTCCTTTAACTTTAAATCGTAGGCGTCCCTTTTCTTTAAAACTGTGGGCACGTCTCAGTGTCGGCATGAAGGGGAGGACTGTGTGAGCTGAAATAAAATTTGAAACTTTATCGAAGCCTCTGTGGAAATCGGGTTGCAGATAAACAAAGCCTAAGTCAGCTCAGGCAGCCCCGGTGTTTCGGTACAATGCGCTTGGGGCCTGTGGGATATCCCCCCCTCCTCCAGTGGTGGTAGGTGTTGTCCTCCCCCGGTCAGAAAAGTGCTGTGAAACCCCGGCGTCATGATGCTGAGGTAGTGGAACTCGCTGTGTCAATGGGTGACTTGAGAAGTTTCCCTGATAGTAATAATAAGATCGAACAAACAGGAAAGAGAGACGCGGTGTGCAAAAGTGAAAGATGCTGAGTCAAAGGGTGGGGGCGCACCGACTGTTTTTAGTGGGGTGATGAGGTAACGGATCGATACTGCTTTCTCATACGGTGACTTTTAATCTATGTGGGATCCTTAATAACGCGGAGGTGGAATGTGTTTCATCACTTCTGTTTTGTGCAGCTGGCTGCTGTGAAAATCAGTGAATCCAGTCGAATTCAGTGGTGAACACTGAATTCTTACAGCCCAGGCCGACACTTTCAAAGTGAATCTTACAATTTGGGTGTTTCTGTGTGTGGAGCTCTTTGCTCTAATATTTATGGTCTGTTTTTTTTTATCACTAGTGATTTCCAACCCTGGATTTATACAATCAGTGTTTGTGTATGGGAACATAAACTATAAGGATACTACATCTATTGTGCTCAGTTTTCAATTAGTCCCAACAAGATAAATCTGTTTTTATGTTTTGTATTTGTGGAAAAAGATTCCCTATAGCATCAGTCAACTGGAGAACCTACTACTTATATTGTATAACCAACAAAAGTTGATATACGGTGTTTTTCTATCAGCCTTTACTGTACAGTTACACTGCTCAGCATTTAGGAGAACCCATTGTGCTGTTAAGTATTCCTCTTGGAAGGTAGATGCTTGTTAGCCTAGCTTGCTTACGTTAGCGCTGATTGCATGCATTATATTATATGATCTCAGCACCTGGAGTCAGTGGCCTCCTGCACAGTGAACATGTGTTCTGCTTCACAGCAGAGAGATCGGTGTAGGTAGCGTCTCTTTCATTTTGGTTCAGCTACGACAAATAACTGTCAAATCTCACCGCAACGGGTCGTTCAGTGTCCTTGGCACTCATTACACACATGACTCTGTATTGTGATTCGAATCACTGAGTGACATTTTGAGTCCTGAGGTCACAGAGGGAGATGAAACGTGGGCGGGTAACTGCTGCTGGGAGTGAAGTAATATGACATGCTAGTTTTAGTTTGATTTATGTACTCTTATTTTAAAATATCAGACTTTTATCATCTCTCTTTAGTGTTTGTTTCCTCCTTTTTGTCATTAGAGCAGATCTGTCACAACTGGTCATATTATTTTATTTGAACCCTTTATCATTTGATCTTTGACCTTCCTCCCGTCGGTCACGTAATGTTTACGATGTAAGAGTTGAAACTTACGGTTGGGTGTCGGTGCAGGTAGGATGCTGAAGTCCACATTCTTGTTGTCTGTCTCCTGCATGCAGGATTAAAGACAGACCACAGTTACTGCAGCCCATAGGGCACGAGGTGCTGGGTTCCCATTTCCTGCTCCAGTCTTAAAGCTCGGCACCGCATGGAAATGGACATAAAGATTCACGACTTCTCCAGAGGGCCTGGTTGACTGCAGGCTCAGAGGTAAAATGTGCAATATGTGCATCTGTGTGTTGGAAGTTCAAACCATGAGTCTGAATGTCTGCTCTCTGCTAGGGATTTAGCTTTTGCCTGAGCTGGTGTCTGTTCTTATATGGTCATTTCCTACTCTTATTTGATTCGTCTCTGACCAAATTATGCAGGTAAAAGTAAAACTACCCCTCAGTTGCCTCGACTTTGCAGGTGCAGCAGGAGTGGGAGGGGTCTGCACACACCTGCAGGGTGTTGAGACGAGTCTAATCAGGCAAGTTAAGTCAAAACACCTGTTTGTGTTGAGGACCTTTGTTATCCTAAATCATTTTTTAAAGTCACATGTATCTTTTTAAATATTTACAGATGGACTTCACTTCAATGTTAGAATAAATATATGTTCCTCTTTTTTCCAGCTTGTTTTTTAATCCAATCTTGATGATCAGAAGTCTCACCTGCCCAAGCAAGACATCTCTTGTGGTCCAGATTGTGGATTGAAGAGGTGTTGAATGTTGCTGCAAAAGCTTTTGTCCAAATCCTCTAAAAGTGTAACACCTCCACTTGCTTGTTTAATCTTATTTCAGTCATTATTCTTGATTTGATGTCTGTTTCTGTTGTTTATTACAAAGTGCTTTGTGAGGTCTGCACAAAAATAAACCTTAGTTACTTCCCATTTCAGTCCCTGGAAGTAGCACGTGTGTGTGTGTGTGTGTATATATATATAGCTAAAGGAATTATTTATATATGTGAATATATATAGCTGCATCCAACTATCTCTACAGTTATTTTAATTTGACATTACATTTTTTACATAAATTAATATGTATTATTTATATTAGGAGAGAAGTTAGAGTAGTTAGCTTTTGAGTAGTTAGCTATTAAGCTAACTTAGACTTCCAGTGTTCGTGAGTAGGCTGTTTAGGCTGCTGATGATAAGGTGAGTATAAACGGATAAAGCATTTTATATTTTTTATAAAACTTGCTCAGTAAAAACTATAAATACCATTTAAAATCATAGTGACGGTCAAATCGACCACATAATTAATTTGTTAATCTGTATTGCTCCTCATATACGTTGATATTGGCTTTTCCACTACATAAATACTCCCATTTTGTTGTTCGCCAGAATGTCTGTGCACTTTTCATTATCTAAGATAACTATTACACCAACACACACACACAGACAAAGAAAAGAAACACGGAGCTGCAGGGTTTAGATTAGAGCAGTGAACATTTATATCATAATTTACACTTTTGACATTTTTGCACATAAATAACTATGTAAACCAGAATGTAAACAGAGACAGTCCTTTAGGGGATTTTCCTCTGGAGTTAAAGCTCTGATCAGAGAAAGATACTTTGGTCAAACATTAGTTAGACAGAAAGATAATGAAACAGAGAGAGAGAGAGAGAGAGAGTACAAGATGTTGATGTGCAACTGCTGCAGAAGATCACAGTTGCTATAGTAACATTAAGTGGAGTCTTAATGCCATTATGACCAGTTTCAGTGATATTGTACAGTGTAAATGGTGCAAGCATCGGCACTGAAGTTATAAAGTAGGAGAAGGGGGGGGGGGGGCCAGTGCATAAAAGAAGGCCGAGGTGCTTTGGGGTATGCCAGTTCATTAAAAAGATGGCGGACGGGCGGGTGGGGTTGAAGAAGGGGCTGTTGCTTCTCAACCGAAATAGTAACAAACAACAAGAGCAACAACAAAACATAAAAAACCAAGAGACCACAGCTAAAGAGCAAACACTTCATCGTATTCACACAGTACATCTTCCCTTCTTCAGCATTTTCATTCCTCAAGTCCTTCTTCCCTTGTTTTGATTTCCTGTCCTTTCTTTATTTTTGGTGGGTTTCTAGCGTCAAGCGTGAATCCTTAAATCAGAGGATGTTCACGTCCCTGTGGGGTGTGGACAGTGTTGTAGAAAAATAAAACAATGAGGGACATGGGGGGGGAGCGGCTGGCCAGCCTCCCAAGTCCATTATGTGCTACATGTTGAGCGGGTCGTGCCGCTCCTCTGGACCACATGAAGAGCTGCACTCCAGTTCAGTTTGGTTTCTTCTTCTTATTCTTCAAGTAGCAGAATGCAAAATAAATAGAAAACTCCCGCCTCTAGCTGTCCCTTTAAGCACACACACACACACACACACACACACACACACACACATACACACACACACACAGTCACATGCACACTGAGGTAACCGTTGTGAAAAATATACAAAAATATGCCCTTTTTTGTTTCATTTAAATTAAGTAGGCATCAGAAAAGGACACAAACACACTTTAGGGAAGCTAGCAGGGCTGAAATAAAGCTCTTCTTGCTAAATTAACTAATTTATGTGCCGTACTTTGGCAAGTTCTTCAACCCTTTTTTAATTATTTTTAAACCTGCTATACTGTTTTCTAAATTTTAAATAGATTAAACCCTGAAGAGTGGACACCCCTGATTGTATAGGTCAGAGGTCACATGACGGATATAGTCATAGAGAGTGACTATCTACAGAGAAATGGCCACAGAGAGAAGAAGAAATAAAACATTAACAGAAAAAAGTCTTTTACATTGATTTCACCCCGTCAGTGTAACCATCCCTTCCACTTATTGCTTTTGAAGACAACAAATAAAAAGTATAATAAATTAAGGAGGTTATAGAACAACTAATTGATCAAAAAACAACAACAACAACAAAGACATTTGAAAATGGAGACCAAATAATACAACAACAATAATGATAATAGCATTATATTAATTACATTAAAGGTAAATCCTGCGTAGATGATTGTCTCTAAGTATAATAAACGCTGAAACTGTTAAGTAGTCATGGGACAGAGTCTCTTGAGCCCTGAGTACGTGAGTCCCTGATAGGTTGAAAACCTGGTGTAATCGTGATGTCACTCCTGATGACAACCAGGTAGAGAATTGTTTATTTACAGCGGTTACTCCTAGCAACCCAGTCCGCCTCGAGTCACGCAGTCTTGACTCTTTGTCCGTTGGGTTTAAAGGTCACTTAAGCGTGATCCTCGGACTCCTGCTTGATGGTGACGCTGGCAGGAAGTGGGAGGGCGGGGCTGCTGCGCAGCATCTTGATGACTGACGTCTCATTCAGGGACTCGTATGCACCATAACCTGCAGACAGAAGCTCGGCGCCGCCGCCCTTGTGGTGTGGATGGAAGTGGGAGGACTTGATGTCGGGCTCCCTCCACAGCATCCCCAAGACCTGCTTCTCCAACATGGCCTCCACCTCCACCCCTCCCTGCAGCTGCTCCAGCCGCTCGGCATGCTCACTGACATCGAAGCGCTCAATCTCCTCGTTGGCGCGCTGCACCTCTTCCAAGGCTGCCTGGCTGGAGACAGCTGGGCTGCCAGGCCCGGGGTGAGCCGCCAGGCAGTAGCCCTTCAGGTGAAGCCGCAGGCTGCACAGGTGGATGTAGTGGCGGTGGCAGTGCAGGCATTTGTGTGGACGCTCGCGGGAGTGCAGGCGCTTGTGCAGCTTGAGGTGGACAAACTGGGTGAACTTGGCTGGGCAGAGTTTGCAGTGGTAGGGCTTCTCCCCGGAGTGGAGGCGCAGGTGAGTTTTCAGGTTGCTGGTGCTACTGAAGCGCTTGTGACACACCTGAACGAGGAGAGGCAACAAAAGAAATCATGTCAGCAGCTAGTAGCAAACCCACCAACTAACCATCACATTTGGTTATTAACTAAGTTGCTAGGAAATCAGCTCAGTGATTTCTCACCTGGCATTCATGTGGCTTCTCCCCCGTGTGGACCAGGAAGTGCTTCTGCAGGTGAGCCAGCTGGGTGAAGCCTTTATTACAGGTCTGACATTTGAAAGGCCTCTCTCCACTGTGGACACGAAGATGAACCTGCACAACAAAGAAGAGATATTCAGATACTGCAATTATGAGAGAAACCATCCGAATAAAAGATTTCGAAGTGGTAAAGGAACTTGATTATCTTGACGGGAGAACAGAGAACACGTTGACTGTGTAATGCGTCCTCACCTTCAGGTTCGACAGCTGTCCGAAGGTCTTGCTGCACACGTTGCACTCGTACTTGATTTTGCCGTTCTGCTTTTTCAGCGGGTAAGGCAGCGCCTTGTAGCCCGCTGAGCCCAGGCCACGCTTCACCTTGCTCAGGTTGATGGCCTCCTCATCATCATGCTCGCTGGCATTGCCCAAGAGGGCTGAGGTAGGCTTGGTGGGCACCCGCTCGTTGGGAGGAGCTGTGCCTGCTGTCGGAGAGCCGCTGGAGGGGGCGTGGGTGGGTCTGTGTGGGTGAGAGTGCCCGGAGTAAGGGTGGTGGTGAAGTCCTGCTTTGTCCTTCAGAGAGGTGGCAGCTGAGAAGGCACTGGTGGGCCCGGGAAGGAGGAAGTCTCTGTGGGCAGAGATTGAGGAGGGGTGGACGTGGTCAGGCATCAGAAAGCGCCTCCCTGCTGTGTCAGAGGGCAGGAGGGGCACGTGAGGGGGCAGGAGGCTGCTGTAGAGGGGGTACATCCTGGGAAAAATTCCTCCTACGGTGGGGACACCTCCGCCAGGTAGAGGGTAGTGATGGGGCAGAAGGTAACGCGAGTAGGGTGCTCCTGGGGGGTAGAAGGATGAGGATAGGGGGGCAGGTGGGGAGTAACT
>JAVQJL010000299.1:0-15023 GCA_036024295.1 Nannoperca obscura
GAGAGAGAGAGAGAGAGAGAGAGAGAGAGAGATGATGTTTTGAGCACAAATAAAGAATAGCTGCACAGGATGAACCTCGGCCACTAGTTTATTAAAAACCACCGCGCTGCTCCGACTGCTTGGAATGAATGAGAGCGGAGGCTTCAGAATTAAACACATTTTATTGAAACATGCTTAGATTTTAAAGCCACGTGGTGATACAGAGACAAAAGATAAATAACTGAGAAAGCACTGACATATGTTACACTTGTACTTCACTGCATTTCAGAGAGAAATACTGCACCTGTACCACATTTATCTGACAGCTGAAGTTCCCTTGAAGATTATGACTTTTATACACAAAATCAGTTTAAAATACATTATGATTTGTTAGAATCTGTACTGCTTTCTGTTAAGGTCCCTTTTAATGAGTTGTAACTAACGTCACTGGAGTCTGTCCTCATTGGTGAATACACTGCACATGTTTTATATTTATAGTATCACAACTTTATTTATATATCACGTAGAGACAAGCTGAGAAAACCAGTTGAAAGTGCTGATATGGGGCCAATCTATTTTATAACCTTGAACTGGTCTATAAATATATTTTGAGTGGTTACTACTAAATATTTGTGCAATTTTATTATGCACCTGCGTTACTGTCCTTGTATTTTGGGTTCCTGGGATCTTTACACCTAAAGTGACAAAATGAGAAGCGACTTATAGCTGATTATGTGATGAGAAAAAAAAAAGCTAAGTTGAGAGGTGACTTACCAGTGTATGTATACACTATTGTGAATAAGATAATGAATGGGATGAATAGGTGATTATGAGAACATTTCAGACAACATTTGAGGTCCTTACCTAGTAAATCGTGAAAAAAATGTGTCAAAGATGTAAAAGAATATGTTGGAAGAAGTTACAGTGAATCTATCCCAATATTATTCTCGCTCCCCTTGTAGTAAATACTGTAGGAAGGCTTCATTCTCAGTCAGCCATCCTCTACGTCATACTGTCAACAAGCTCCAGCTTTCCATCTACATTTTTACATTCATACATCTTACAGCAATTATTTGGGACAAATGTATTCTGTCCTTCATGGTTCAGGAAAAGCTAACATGATTCTGCAGCAGCAGCTGTTAAAGTGGCTCCAATGCTGTACTGGTCATGGGCTCCTATTTTTCTCACCACTGTACTGAGGATGTAAAAAAGTAAATGTTACAAAATCAGGTTAGTGTCATAGTTTATTTATTTGTTTGTTTATGTTGGTGTAATACACTTTTTGTACACTGGGGGGGAAGTTACCCACAAGAGAACTGCATTTATACAGGAAGGGGAAATGCAGCCAGATGTCTTGCATGCCAGGAGAGGAATATGTTGTAGATAAATGTAGGCAATTGGACTGAGCGTTACACAGCGGATGATTACTGCACGCGTTAGAAGTCGACGGGCATTGCAGCACCTCAGTGACGTACTGGAAAGCCACTTTATTCACCGTAGCACATTAACGATGCACTGTGGAAAAATAAACCTAGCATCAATGTAAGTTACCTATTATGCCCAAAGTGTGTTTGGTCATGTTTTCAATACCCTTGTTTCAACCCCCAACAGTGCAAACATGGGAGACCACAGCTGCCTCTCTGTCTGTCACTCTCCAGGGTCCTATAGCTCTAAAGGTTTGATGAGGCTCCTGAATGTTTGATGAAGCTACAGCAAACCTAACTACAAACTAACATTACTTGCGACTACTACTGCATAGACAAGCAATATTTCAAATTTAAATAAGTCCTTCTGTTACTTTCAGACCATTCAGGACCAATCAATGATACATCGTACAGAGGCCTTGAATCCTCTGGAAGAATTGAGGGAATGTCCCTGAACAGCTGATCGTGTTTGTAAAGATACTACTTGAACAGAATGAAAATGCAGTAGCCAAGCAACTATCTATTAAGAATGAACTAAATTAATCCAAGCTGCACCAATCAATATTATTGATTAATCTAATATTAATAATAGATTAAATGGGCCAAACTAACACAGGTAACCAACACTGGTGCAAAAACCACTGGTCTCCCCACACACGACCTCTCGGAGCACAACAGCAGAGCCATCACGCACATAGCAACAGCAGCACAGACAACACACCCACTCAACTGCCACTTCTCCACACTTCCTTCCTACCAGGCGCAGGTTCAGGTCCCTGAGGTGCCGAAGGGCTCGCTTTGGCAAAAGTCTTGTACCAGCAGCCATTGCAGCCCTCTACAGTACACAGACTATTTCGCTGTTTGTTGTTGTGTCATGTTTGTTCCTCATGTCGTGTCGTCCTGTACGTTATGGTGATGTGCTTGTATGAATACTGTTTATTTTGGCGCGGGGGATTATGGGTGACGGGTGTGAATGGTGATGATGTACAGAGCTGTGAAAAAGAATTTCCCTCTGGGGAGAATCAAGTCTCAAGTGTAATGTGAAAGGAGCTGCTTGTTTGGATGAACCCAAAGAGAACTGTCACAGATAATTCTCTCGGGATCGAAGGAAAACTGCTCATTGTTTTGTTCTGATAAAGATACCTGCCCAGCATCAAACAGCAGACAGACTAAGTTAGCCACTACCTGGTCAACACAGCGGCACGTTTAGCAGCTATAAGAGTCAAATATTTTCGCCAGAGCAAAAAGGAGAGTGAATATTGGGATTAGAATCATCAGGTGGACAAAAACACAAGAAATAAATGCTAATGTCTTTCATTAAACAGGTTAGATATTGCAACTTTATTATGTCCACTTAGTCAAGAAACAAAAAAATGAATGCAACTTTGACTGAGTTAACATCCCCACTCACTGGTTTGTTAGCTAACACAAAAAATATGATTTTAATTGTCAGGAAGTTATACTGGTATCTCCTGCAAGTTCTCCTTTGTGTGGTCGGCAATGCAAATGCCCACAATTGTGCAATGACTGATGATCATTAATTTAATTTTAGGACATCAAATAGTTGTTAATTTATTGATTTATTTATTTATAGACAAAGAACCGTATCCCCAACACTTTCCAAACAGATCTTTCAATGTTCAACCGGCTGCCCGACTCCACAGCCATGTAGGATTTTTGATGGGAGCAGTAAAAGTGTTGAGAAATATGACGGATATGACTGTAGCCCCATATGCTATAAAACAAAACCAATAACATTCACGGGGAAGATAAATAGCAGCAATCAGGATCCGGTGATTTCAAATGTAATTGAGGCCCATGTGCAAATTGCTATACATACAGATACACAAACGCCTATATATTTATATATATATATATATATATATATATATATACACTCTTGGGAATTTTGAAGGAATTGGATTAGTCAGAAATAACAGCAACCTTCCAAATGTTAAATGATGTCATTAGCATTTACAACTTGACAAAAGTTGCTTTATTGCTTTGTTGTTCTTCTTTGGTACAAGGTTTATTGTTCTATTACCTCGCTTCCTGCCCCGACTTCAGTTTTCTTCCGTTGTACAAGATCTTTTAGTCATGGCCCGAGGAGTCTTTGGAGATTGCCATCTTTATCAAATGTATCTGATGGTTTCCTGTGCATTGTTGTACCGTTGTGTGATTGTACGGCTTCTTTTTTTATCCCCCCATTGTGGGTTTCATTTGTCCTCTGGGACTCATAACCAATCCCAACATTTTGATTGATGCATTCATTTCCCTGTTTCCACTCGCCCCTAAAGCGATACTTGCTCTCCTTTTATACTTACCCAAAGCACCCCACCGTCAGCACAAACCACGGCGTTTGTGCGTCAGCGAGCTATTATTCAAAACAGGTTGTAGTAATGACTCCAATCTGGAATGAAGTAGCTCGGTCTCAGTTTGGGAGAGTGAGAGTTTTATGAGGCTTTGACTGGGGTCATTGCTTTTGAGTAGGGTTTTTGAAATAGTGGTCAAACTGTATTGTGAACGGAGACCATTTGAATGCTATTTGCTATCCCAAATAACACTTGTGGTTGTGTTTGAATTCTTTCTGTGTGTGTATGTGTGATAGCAGATGGAAATGTTTTGACTTCCTGCATAAGGCTGGAATGTGAAGTGTAGCTTTGCAGTTTAAATAAAATGGGCAGTGCCACTGCTGTGTTCAGCTCTTTGGACAGTTTCATTGGATTTGCACATTAAACACTGAGCCTGAACTGGCCCATTTACTCTGAAGTACAGAGGACTTTCCATAACTTTTGACTACCTTTTGACAACCCTAAAGGGCCATGAGAGAGTATTTAAAATTTCAAGCCTTACTAGTATGTGAATAACAGGGTAATTATTTCATATTCTAGCATAAACAGCAATATTGAGCCAATGGAGGGCATTCACCCGTTAGCTGCTGCTGCGCTGTATTCTGGCTTATATGACACCTGCGATGGCACGACACTTCATTTGAATTCACACACACTGAACTGTGTTGAATGTGAAAAGGAAACATAACATGTCTCTTTAAACCTGCATTTGTTTCATTCTTCATTTAAAGACTTAAAGAAACATATTTTTATTTTAAAATAACAGCTTCAAAATCATTTTGATGGTGCATTGACGTGTAATACAGAGTTTACTAACTCAATATTTTCCGTACAGACGTCATGGCAGAGGTGAAGACACAGAAGAAGAAGATGTTGATGGAGGAAGCTAAGGAGATAAAAAAGAGAGTGACTGAGCAAGAGGCTGAACAACAGTAAATCTCAGATTGGCTTTTAGTTGTTGGCAAGAAAGACGCCGAGCTGGCCATCTTGCTGTTGGACTAGTAAGTAATATTAGCTGGCTCGCTCCGTGTTGTGTTGTTGCACTTGCTTGATGTTTGGCTGTGTTAGCGAAGAAATCCTTCAGCTTGTCAAAGAATGCACATGAACATCTGTCCATGATGGCGAACTGCACTCCTGAACAACTGTTGGGGCGCCAAGACACAAAAAAAATATAAATTCTCGCATAATGTTGCTTTAAACATCAGCACTTTGGTTCTCTTGCAACAAAGTTGGTTTCCAGAAAGGTAGGGTTTATCTTGTCTCACCTAGACTTTGGGAAACACTAAGTTAGTGATTTAGTGCTGTTATTTTCAATTAAGGAACACTGCTAAAGTATATTCCTTACTTCCAACAGCTAGAACAAAACCTCCATTGTTTTGTCTCCTCTTGTATTTTGACTATTGTAATGCACTTTTTTAAGCCAAGAAGCTGTAGCGAGATTACAGTTAGTTCAAACGTCTGCTGCAAGATTACTAAAACTTGACAGCATTCCCATATTACCCTGGTGCTGGCTTTGCTACACTGGCTTCCTCTCAAATTTCGGACTGAATTCCTTCTAATTACTTTCAAGGCCTTACACAGCTCAGCTCCATCATATATCAGTGAGTTGCTGATCCTATATTGGTCCACTGGGCTTTGCTCAAAATGTAATACTTGTGGTGATCGTGCTGGAGGTCCTGTCTCTGAGTGTTTTAAATCTCATTTCAACATCTATTTGTTTTCAAATGCAGATTATTTTTATTTTATGCTTCCTTACCTCGAGTAAGTATTCTTTTATTTCTTTATTATCTGTGATATGTATTTATATTCTTTCATTTGTGACTATGAAGGAATCTTTAAACCCACTTTTACAGTCACATAAAATAAACGTACTTTCTGTGAGTAAATCACCATTTCTGCCTGCAGAAGAGCAACATGTAGGACTGGGCAAGACTCCCAAAATATTCTGCTGAGGTTGAGTAATGTTGGTGTCAGCAGATATGCATGCACAATAACATTTTGTGAAACATTATTACTAATGTGAGAAGTCAGCCAACAGTTATTCATTGTGCTTTGACTTGGCTGGAGCAGTTTTAGCAAAATCAGAAACTGTATCAATTAACCAAGTGTAGGTTTGGTTTTAAAAATGTGGGAGACACAATGAAGTCTGGGGTTCATTTTTATTAAATAACACATTATAGAATCAAATTGGTTAGTATTTTCTACAATAATGGTCTAACAAAAGCCTTAGAAATGCCATGTAACCATTGTATTATTACTGCACTAACTTGATATAATGTTTTGTTTAATTCTGCAATACCTCATACTTATCGAAAGATGCATCTTACGTCTTCACTAAAGCAAGCACTGCCTTATTGTGATTGTTTCATTCCAGCCTCATTTTTTAGAAAAACTATAGTACACATTGTCAAAAAACAGATGTGTTTCCTCAGCCTTCAGTAGTTTCTGCAGATCGTGTGTTCAGGCATAGGTACTGGAGAACAGGTAACGGCAAACCCACCCCCAGTTAACTGTAATTACATTACATTTTAGGCATTTAGCAGATGCTTTTATCCAAAGCGACTTCCAAGCTCTGGGGTCCCCAGACGTGGAGTGTGAACCCACGACCCTGGGATTAAGAGACTCATGCTCTAGCGGACTGTCTGTCCGGCCCTAATGCAGCCTATTAGGCCAGGAAATGACATAATTTATAAAGATTTTACAAAAACAATCTCAAAAGATATCTAGTTTCCTATGACAAGAGTGACAATCTCCCTCCTCTAGGAACAGGATGTAAAAGTAATAGTTATTTAACATTGATGAATGAATTTCAGGCTGCCCAGCGCACATTCACAATGCAGGCATGATAAAACTGAAGCAGAATTGGAAGCTGTTTTGAACTTAAACCAGAAAAAATATTTAGCTCCTGATTTTATGAAACAATACGACCAATGCAGCAGCTTTGGATGACAGATGTCCCCCGTTTTATTTTAATGCTGTGATTACAGAATTTCCCAAACTGGGACACACTGCTGTATCAACATCTATTTAATGTCACAGTACTTGCTGGGAGGCTTTAGTGTGTACTAGGGGAGGTCACAAAGTTATATATACAAATCAAGTTATAGTGCAACGTTCTCAGAAAATGTCACCATAGTGCCTGTTGTTTTTGGTTTTTGCAGACCCGGCTTCCCTGCTAGACGCCCCAGCAGGAGCCTAAGTGCCTAGTTTGCCAACTGGCATGTTTCTGCTCACAGCCTGGACTGCAGCCTAATTATGCATCTTAGGTTCTTTGTTTTTGTCAGAGTCACTGAGTAAATTCTCCTCTCAGTTCCCATTTTCATTTGTTTTCTGCTGAGCGAGACTGACTGGCCAACTGGCGAGAATGTGGATTCATTGGTATGATGGGCATATGCATATAGATGATGTTCTCTTTCCACCCACAAAGTGACCTTACCAACGCGTATGCAGGAAACAGAGGGCTGAGCAAGTTGTGCCTGTGCAGCTTGAGATGCGCATTAAACGCACACTTATTTTTACAGCACAGAAACACAGAGATGAAAGATCCATCTGGCACTCATTTGATGTCAAACCCTCTTCAGAAACTTTGCTAGTCCAAACTTTTCAAAAAGTGGCTCTCTGTTGTGTCACTTCTGACAAATTCATTTGTGTACTCTATATATCTCTCACATTATTAGCTCTGCGGTGTCATCCAGGCGGCTTGTGTCCTGTAAAGTCAGGGCATGTTTACTGTGACCTTTTGCTGTGCCCCACTGTTATCCATCTTCACCCGTTAATGTGTTGCAGTTGTTAGTGTCAGCGAAGATCATTTTTCTTCAATAAATGAGGCCAACTCAGGTGTCTGAAGCAGCAGCAACCGCCATTGGCTGCAAGTTTGATTCCAGCATTTAAACAAAATGTATGTGTTTTTAAACTGGAATATGTGGATAAGAGGGTGAGTTTGATTTGATTGTTGATGGGTTTTCTGTTCCTAAACTGGCTTATGGTTCATCTAGAGCTGTTGTCAGAGCAACAATTTCTGCAAAAGTACAAAACAGTTGTTAATTAACGTTCACTGCCAACCAATCTGTTTTCCCACAAAATATCTAATCTTGCAATACAATATCAGTTTAATACACTGGCAACTAAAGCATTAATTAACTATTTTATGGTTGAATTTAGGCACTCAAGAAGTTTGCTCGAAAAAAGATTGTCGGCGATTACTTTTATCAGCACAATATAAATGCACATACAATTAAGTCAGTTTCCTGAATATATTTGGGAAGGATTTCATGTCATAGTTAGAGTATGTCGAAGGGAAGATACTAAATAATGTGGCAAGTATGAACACTCATTTATGTGGAGCAGCAGGCAGAGACAGATGATCTCATGGCAGACAGGATGTTTATTGATGGCACTAGTTCTATAGAAACACTGCAACAACAACTCTATCCACATACAATGGGGAGAAACTCACCATTCATGCACACTCCATCACTCACAGTATAACCCCATTCATTCATAATAACTAATTGTATAAGTAGCAACAATGGGAGTCTGAAGTAGCAATGGAGGAACACAAAAAGAATGAAACCTGTCTGTAAATAGAAGTTCCCTACATGTCTGCATCACCTAAGTGCAATCTGTACTCATATGACCATTATCAGAATTATTATATAACGGACCAATCCTGCAACTGCATTTGAAGAAACAAGTTAGATGGATGAGAATGAACTGGAAAATATCAGCCTGGTAACATTGTGTTAGCCTGGATAACTTAAAAGGTACTGTCCATAACATGTTATATGTATTAATCCCTTTGTATTACCGATGTGAATGGATTGCAACGTAACGTAAGAATTAGACCTTGCCTATAACAGCCTGTGGACTGATTTCTATGTGAAGGACTCCCAGGAAATCCGAAGGATGTGATGTTATGCACGCTCCGATATAGTGTGATGACCACAACAACAAAAGGAACATTTCCTGTAATTCCTGTTTTTCTGTCGTAGCTTAAATCTCTGTGGAGGACATGGGATGTGTCATGTAGCATGTGCTAAAACTGAACAGGGATCACAGTAAAGTAATGGTAGGAAGAAAATCTCATTTGGAATCAGAGTTTAGAGTGACATTGTGGCTTAGGGCAATGCATCAGATTGTGAGGCAGCACCTCTTCACCATTAGCTGAAGGTAAAGGTCAGGATCTAACAGCAAGGCAATTTATTTTTGCAAATAGCGAGTGATAATAATCTTCTATTTCTCGCCGCTTTGCTTAATACGACTGGGTAAAGAGCCTGTGTCATAATCAAATTTAGTGAGTACCTCAAGTACACTTTGGAACAGTTCAGAATTATTGCTGTTATGTAATATACAGTATATCCTAAAATATATTCGAAGCCAGTTCTGCTGCCAACCCTAAACCTTTTTCTTTCACAGAAAATATATAAATGCAGAATAAATGGCAACGCCAAGGGACGAGAAACTAAAAAGCAGGATCCCTGGGGGCCCCTCTAATATTCACTCACTTCCCTGTGTACCCTTTAAAGGATGACATTGCAGTCAATGGAGCAAATTCTCTAGCATTTATTTCATTAAAATCTGAGCAGGATGATGTCCCAGGCCAGTCAGCTGGAGGATTTGCAGGCTTGTAAAAGTCTTTATTCCTCTAACATACACTAACCTTCTTGTTCTTACCATACTGCAGCCATCATGACAGCTCAGATAAGAACAAGTCAAGAGACGGGGTAAGAAAGTAGATAAATAAAATGTGACACATCTGATAAAATCTTATGCAGACAGAATCATCTGATCAGATATAAAGCGTTTCTGGAATTTATGAGGGCTTTCCTTAAACCTTAGCAATAGTGTAACAGAATACTAACCTAAAATCCATAAAAAAGCAGGAGATATTTTAAAGTTTAAAAAAAAAAGGGTGATTCTTGAGCTTTTCCTCACAAAGACAGTGATGGTGCCTTGTATCCTCTGCCCTTCTGAATTGTTATTTAATTATGGCATTGTTCAAATTATTCTGAAATAAAAGCAAGATAACCATAGAAAAAAAACTGGTATAGTCCTACGAGTTACAGTACGTGTATTCAGTCTTGTTTTACCAGGTCAGATCAGGACCGGATTTTAGAAAAACTGAGTTCTTCTAAGTCACTGATCCAAGTCCTTTACCCCACCCAGCCACCAAAACGAAAGTCTCTAATATGTATTATTTTATTATTCATATTTCGTTTATCCTCTAAACACCTTCTCCACTTACCTGATGCACCAGATGGTTTCTTACACGGAACCAAAAACTCTAACCCGTGTGTTCACTAGTGTTGTATACCATTATTTTCTAACATTTTAATCCTGATTGAAATACAGTTGTAAATTAAGAAAATGTAACGTTTGAAAGACTGTATATTACAATGTTGTTAAAAGTTTAATTCGTTAGCAATAAAAAACTAAAACCTTGTTCAATTCAATACACTCAAGGACTTTGCCACCACAGCCTTAATCAGTCTTGTATGACCAGCCAAGCTAGCTAATGTTATGTTAATGAATCTGTAGTAAATCGGCTTTTCAATGGCAATTTTATCCAGGTACAAACAGATAAGCAGACCCCCTAAGTGGAAGGTTAAATCCCGAGAAATGACTCTGAATTAAGGAGGGACAGTTACCAACAGGAAAGAAGAAAAGTTTTAAAAACCAGCAGAAAGAGTTGAATAAAGTCAAAAAGTTGGATAAAGATTACAAAGAGATGAGACATGGCTCTTGGAGTAATGGAGTCAAGCTGTGATCATCTATATCAAGAAGAATCCCCTCAGTAAAACGATTTAACCAAAAAAGGAAAAGCATCATCAGTGCAGACAGCTCACTGCATTATATGAAGCAATGACTGACTTAGCTGTAAAACTCTTTCAGTCTAACCAGACAAAAAGAACAGAGAAATGTGCAACCTGCTTAGTTCTGAACATAAAACCAACGAAATGAGCTTAAACAGGCACTTGACAGTACACAAACAGGCAGGAAATTAAGCTTGAGGGAAAATGAGGATACAGTACCCATTGACACATCTTCAAGTGGTACACTAATGCTTATTTAGTCATCCGCAAACTAGCTTTTTGTCACAGCTTCGTCATCATGTGCTCAGAGGGAATAAACAGCAGCTTTGCCGCCGACGGCTGTGCCAGTGTATGAAAAGTTCTCCTTCCTCAACATTAGCCTGCTTCCTCTTTGATCATGGGCTCTGACAGATCTGTGGCAGACAGCCGCCATCTTTTTATAAACAAATGAGTCATGCAGCTTGGTCTCTCGTCACCAGAGCCTTGCTTTGCTGCACTCTGCAATGCAATCTTCAAGGTGGGGGAAAACAGCAGCGTTTTTCAGTTTTACACTGACTTGAGCATATGCCATCACGTGATGTTAATTCACAGAAGCTTGGCTGCAGAACTCTTTATTCTGGCAGCAAACAAAAGTCTATCTTTGCTTTTCAGAATACAAGAGCTAGAGACTCCAACTGGGACAAATCCTAGCAAAAGTTTTTTCTCTGGCATCTCTTTACTACATGTTCAGTTAAAAAGGGACTTTAAGATTAAAGGCTATTTCCAAACCAACCCATACATTATGAGCCACACTCCAATGTGAAAACTTAAAGGGAAACCTACAGGCCTTGGGGACTACTGCTGCATATGTGAATAACCTTGTTTAAAGCCTTTTGTGGCTTCACAGGGAGCTGCGTGAAGTCTGATAAATTGAACATTAGTTGGGTCTGAAGGTTTTTTTAAGGTGTTGGAAAGAAGTAGTGTTACCAGACCTCTGTAGCCTGCTGCTCATATCTGCCGGAGGCTAACGGCTCAAGGCTACATTAGCCACTACGAGCAAAACACACCTGAATCTCCAACAGAACTGTCGGCAGCCGAATACATTTTGGCAAATGTATAAAAACACAAAACCTGTGTGTCTGACGGGGAAGACTCTCAATGGGCCGCTATGACCTGCAAGAAGAAGGTCCAACTGATGGAGACAGTCGAAGGTGTCAGTTGGCGGCTTTTCGGTAGCCTTGATAGCTACAGAATCCGCACACAACACACAGTTTTGACAGGGCAGTATTTTATGTGTCATTCCAAGCAAACTAAATAAAGACTTGTAGGTGGCCAGCTTCCCTCCACAATATCCAATTGTAAAACGCAGACAGTGTGTAACATAATATTGCGATAACCGCTGGCACAGCCTATAGTGGTTAGCCAGTGGTAAACATGCTAGCAGACACGCTTGCTGGATGTAGGTCAAGCTACCCCTGTGACCCATGTGACCATTATCTTGTAGATCGTAATGGCCTTTAGAGTCAGCAAACCCCCAGGAGGTGCGCGGGGCTTTGAAACCAATTTGACAAAGTGGCCAATCAGTGTAATCTTACACACAGACGACACAGACAATCCTTTCTGACTTCATGCGACACCCTTCATACATCCATGTCCCCTGTCTGACACCTTGTTTTCTAGTTTTTATTGGCCCTAGTAGCTGAAAATAAATGCACTTTAGCTTCCCCATCGAAACTACGTATTACTGCTAATACTTCTTATTTATCATAAAGTTTAAAGAACATCTGCTACTACTGTTGTAACTATTATCTTTAGGATACTTTCTTAAGATTAAACGGGTCTGTCAACCAAGTTCTCCAAAGGATAAACATGCCGCTGCTTTCTTCACCTCTTCCTCTTTTTAAGGTATGACCACCACTGCAAAGACTTGAATATTCAGAGTGCATGGCAGAATATACCCACTCTTGCAATGAAACATTTTGTCTTTTGAGGATTGCTGTCAGAAGCCATGTGAAGATGACAGCCCAACTGAGCTTATTCCCATTTTTCTTTTATTCTTTCTTCCTTTCTGTTTTTTTGCATTCTCCCTTCTCTCTCCTCTCCATTACCCACCCCCATCCTCTCCGTGTCCTCCACCGATTCTCTCCCACTCGTCGCTGACCCTCAAAGACAGAGTGCCCTGTTCTGTCTGTCTCCCATTGTCTACCAGCACAAGAATACCAATGGCCAGCAGCTCAAAGCAATCAATTCCTTCGAGGTAGATCCACTGTGTGTCTGACATCAGCCTCCCTGATTATTGTCTCCAAACGCAAGCCGATCAATAGCAGCCACCACCTCGCCTCCCCACCACAAAAACCCTTGCATCATACTTAAAGGTCCTGGTTTTTAAAGCGCTTCCAGCACCATCGACCGCAGTTTGGAACCCGAGTCCCATAGAAACATGAATTGCTGCTTTAGAATGATATTGGTGCAGTTGTTTTGTGAAGGGGGATTATCTGTGCTGTATTGAAGAAAATAACTTGACAGCCTTAAATAATCTCTGCTTGGCACAAAAAAGCTTTAGCATTACTAACTTCATTGGCAGATGTGTGAAGCTGGCAGCACTCAAAATTAACATTCTGCCAATGCTCTGCAAATCTTCACTGATGTTCTGGGTTACAAAGGGTGATGTTAAACCACATAGTAAGAATGGTGTTCAATTGAAGCACGATAACAACCATTTCTCTGATCTTTTCCCTCATTCTGCCAAGTTACGAGTGACTGAGTTTGTGCCAGCTCCTTTAAAACAGCTACTCAACTACCATGTTTTATATTTCTTCAAATCAGCATGATTAACTGTGATGATGCCTCAGACAGGTTTCTTTATTTTCCAAAAGCATTGTATTTTCTTTACACTAGAGGTTAATATTAATGTCTGCTTCAATAGAGTAGAAAGAGAAATGTTGCCAACATGTGCAGCATCATACTGTAGTAAACATATTCAATGCCTGAAGCAATAGTGAAGCGTTTTCCCCCCCAGTATAACCGGAGTGAGGCTACCTGTTATTTGTGGACATTTGTAGGTTCACTTCAGGTGTGATTTATCAAAGAAGCCTGCACAGTAAAATAACTGTGACAAGCCAGACCACTAACCATGCTCTCGGCCAAAATGTTTGTGAACTAGAAAAAAGAAAAAAACAATACAGCTGACCTCTATCATTACAGCTTCATTGATGTAACTTAACTGTGCTGCTGGGCGTCCATCCAAACTGTCAACAAGCCTACCTGGAAGTGACTGATGAAGAGCGATATTTACTACGTGGAGGTCTTGACTTCGTGCTGTGGTGAGAACCTGAACACGAATACTGTGAGCAAGTGGATCACATTATGTACAGCTACTGGTAATACTGAGTGCTACTGACAATCAGTCGAATCCGTGAGGTATTTAGTCTTCATTTCAAGCCCAACAAGTCCTTCAAACTAAATGACAAGACAGGTAAATGTCAGTGTTCCCATAAGTCAGTCAGTCGGTTTTAGGTTTTTAAGGTTTCGGTTATCATTTTTGTTGAAGTTGGAGAAAGATTGTGGTTAAAACAAAACTACTCCTGCTGACTCTTGATTGGAAAACATCAACAGCCCCACATTGTGTTGACCTAATCATCCAGCCTGACCTCTTTCCTAAAGGCCTCATTTTGCTTGAAACAAACTAGTTTGTATGACCTGTCATCTGACCATGTCAAAAGGCACTGTGTAAGTGTTTTTAGTTGCTCTGAATGGCAAGACTTGAATGAAGAGGGGGGCCTCTTGGCCGTAATCCACTGCCTCTCTTATCTCTTTCTGACAGTCTCTCCTCAAAGGCATTCATGATGTTGTACTAGGTTGTACACATGAAAAGCGATGGAAGTAGTAGTTTAAAAAATGGAAAAGAGACCTTGGGAGAACAGTTAAAACCCTGCCTTACTTTCACACCTTCACACACACAAGGCCAACTGGCCATGAGTTCGGAAAGTAACAAAACTGTAACAACTAATAACTACGTTAACTAAGCTGAGTGGCAAACTGAGCCCTTAGATCTAAATATTGGATACCCTCCTGCAATGGCATGAAATTGTGATATGAAATCATTTCATTTCATTTGCAGAGTACAGGGGGTGAATGGATTAACAGCAACAAAACAACAACCCAGCATTCGGCTTTATTGCAGTGCAGTTGTATTGGATTGCACTGCATTGTACAGTTGTTGCATTTGTTTTGTCCAGTAGACGATCTGAAGGGGGATGAGGGACCAAAATGCATCCCCCTTGTTAACCTGCCATCCCCACTCTCCATCCCCTTGTAGCAGAGAGAGAGTGCCGGGGCAGAGTGGTCGTTAACTTGAATATGTTAGTCTAGTCTGCCTGACTCATTGATCCTTTATCTGGTTTGTGCTCAGTCTAGAATCTATGGCCCTGATCACGGCTCTGAAGCATCAGCAGCCTAACTGTGCTGAGCACTGAGAA
>JAVQJL010000333.1:0-16114 GCA_036024295.1 Nannoperca obscura
ACGGTTCATTTTGATTTAGTGGAGAAGAAAACGACACGATAGGTTTCAGGGAGAATCTGCCTCGTCCTTCACTAACAGGCCAAACTGGCAACAAGTGTCGTTGTGTGCCAGCAAAAAGCACAGCATGTAGCAAAGTTAGCATCAAATCATTTAGGCTGTTGGTGCCTGTAGAAATGTCACAACCTAATGACCTCTGAGTCAATATTTAATAAAAACAGTAAGTGAATGTTCATGGGCGAACAATCACTATTCAAGGAGGACCACTTAGCTTCTAAGAGTTTCTATCCAGGCGTTTATAAATGGAGGAGCGGCGCTGCTAAAGGCGTCTGTTAGCTAGCTACTAGCTAGCAATAAATCTGTCATTAATGGAGATTAAACCTAAATGTACAGCTACTAGACGGACAGCGAGCTAAATATAGAGCTAAATTACGTGGTGAGACGAGAGGTCGGCCTAGGATTTTGTGACTGACTGCGGTTACAGGAACTGACCTGTAGATGTTTCCTCAGGTTTGACATCGAGCACTTTGATGTTGGCAGCATTTTGACCGCTAGTAAACAAACTTTACACTGTACAGTAATGTTAGAGCCTGTTTCTGTTTTCATGTGGAAAGTATTTTTTAATCTCCAGCACTGAAAGGCGTTGCTGTTGGGACAAATGAATAGAATGAATAATCCTTTTACCGAAAGAATATATTTGGATGTAGCCTAACCCCTTTGTAATCACCAACATTTTGATTAGTAACTGTAATTTAATTACATATTTTTCTTAGGAACTGTAACAGATTAAAATTACATTTCTTTTGTAATTTACATGTAACTAGTTACTTCCCAACACTGCATGCAACACACACACACGAATACACACTCCAAGTCAAACTCATCAACTGATTCGGACCAGAGCAAACTATATGTGTGCCCTTGGTTCATCTAAACATAGCGGAAGGGTTAGGGTTAGGAACTGTGATGCCAACTGTTAACTGTTACTGTCATTGTTTCTGGATGCTCCACTTTCCTCCCAAAGACCAGAGACATTTGAGGTTGACTTGAGACTCTAAATTGCTTGTAGGTGTGAATATGAGTGTGAGTTTGTTTGTGTCAGTCCTGCAATATACTAGTGATCTGTCCAGAGTTTTTCCAACTTCCAACCCAATGTGGGCTAGGATAAGGTCTCGGATGTTCCCCAACCCTCGCTCCATCTCCCCCGCAACTGCGTGTGCACTGTCCACAACAATTATTGTGCACATTCTCGCATTAGCTGCCCTCTCCTCTGTGTGGGACTAGCCATTGCTCTCCAACACTGTGTAGCATGAGCTGTGGACAAATCTACAGGACAGCAGAAAGCTGCTGCAGAAAAAGATCCACATGCATTGTTTTATATCGCCACCACATAGACCGTTGTCTTGGTTATCTAATTGCCGGCGTATTTTATATTTTGCTTTGACAAATCAAAATTGCATTGTCTTTCCCCCCGTTACGTATACGCTCAATACAGCCTGGACTTCATGTTGGTCTATTTGCCTGTTTAAGTCCACATTTTTAAGGCTACTGATATAAACTGTTGTTTACACGCCTTACGTTTTACACTGGTTTTTAAAGATGACAGTTGCCAGTGCTGTACTGGCAATGAGTTCGACCAATCACTGCACACCTATACCTTATACTCTTGTGCTGGGCGAGTACCTACTCTAAAGTAGGAGCTGAAAATGTCCCTCAATATGGCGATCTAACATCTACGATCATTCCCAGTTCTTGCAGTGCGCCTGCTATTCATTTTGCAAAGTATAATTGGGCATAGATGATGGATGGATGGAAATAATGCAATTTCAGCCTAGTTTTTTAACAAATGTATGAACCATGCAAAGGAGTAAACCACACATTACATGGACGCATATGTGGTATACACAAGTTCCTTTATACACACAAACATGCAACAGCAGTGTTGAAGCAAACCTCCACTGCCTGCATTGAGCAGTATACACAATGCAAACTTGCAATACACACTCCTCCAGCAGATTAGAGCCAGCTGCAGGTTACAAACATGGATTTATATGCTTATATGTCCTTGAAATGCTGCATTAAATAGAAAGGGTCTAAATATATTTTAGGAGACATAAATTTACAAGAATTTGGCACATGTTGACATACGTGCCACACAATGTGTGCACAGATACACGCACACACACAAACACAGCAGTTTTGTCACACATTGAGCTATTTAGTCAGTGTATTGAGTAGGTATTTATCAGTAAGTGCACACATGTAAAAAGTTTGCTGGTCCTTTACATGAATTCTATCGAAATTCACGCAAACACCCACATTCAAAGAAATCCTTTCACTTATATTATAATTCCAAAATACTAAACACACACATTTTTTACAGGCATTCTCATTCCCTCATACCTTTCCAATCCATCCTCCAAACCAGCAGTGCATGTTTATATTCTGCTGTAGTGAATTTACACTTGGGGGTAGCTCCGTTTTAACTTTGTCATTATTTGGGCGAGCATGTTGTTACAGTGGAGCCATTTGTACATGCGGGGGCGGGGGGGGGGCGGACAGATGCAAGGCTGATTGGATCCAGACTCACCATACTGATTAGAGTGATAAAATGGGTCAGTCTATGATGATGGCGCACTTCAAACATAATTCATAGAGTTTTAATAAAGAATCGTTGATGCGGAACACAGTTACAATATGTTGGGAATTATCCTGATGCAGAGGGAAAGAAAACTGGGAATTACTCCAGGATAATATGAGCTCATTAAATGTGAATTAGCACAAGACTTGTAGAGTAAATGGACTCGTAAATGCAGTCTTCCTTTCTACATTGGCTTGTGTCAACATGCAACATTTTAGAGGTTCTATGAACTTAATTCCTGCTCAAAACATCCAAATGAAGAGTTGAAATGTAACTACAGATCTATAAATTATGGATGGCTGAGAGTCAGTAAGTGATATCCTTAGGTGGAATAGAGCTAAATACTTTTACTTAAGTACAATTATGAGGTGCAGTACTTATACTTTGGACTCCACTACAGTTATCTGACAGCTGTAGTTACTAGTTATTTTTATTAATTAAGATTATACAAAACACATGATCAGTTTATAAAATGTGTTGTTATAGATTAAAATATTCAACAAAAATGTCCTATATAGCCCAGTTAAACAAGGGGAAATTGTAAGTTGAACATTTTTTATTAAGTGATGGTGCCACAGCCTCCTCAGCACGCTTACTTCCCATGTTCATTGGTCTATGTGTTATCAAATATCACATCCGATGCACCCACCTGTTACTGGGACCACTGAGTGCCTTTTAAAAGCAAGAGGAAGTGTGAGAGGAGAAGCTGAGCTGGATTAGCTGTGCTGTAAACACAAACACAGAGGTATCAGATGGATGAGAGGAGAAACAGAATAGATGATAGAGTTGATTTAAAAGACAGACTTAATCCTCTTAACTCATTGGCCAGGAGTTCAAGATTCCCATCGTGCTCAGCTATATAAGTGCATCTTACCAGTTAAAGGGGCAATAAGTTTGATTCTGCTGGCTTAGAGCAAATGGTGACAAAATATGTCTATGTTAATTGATCTGTGGCTATATTGATGGCTCGAGAGAGGAGGATATTGCCAGAGGTGAGCCATCAATATCACATTACATTTTAGCTCAGGTTATTTTGAAGCTGTGTCGTTACTACACACAAACCTTTGGCAGTGTTCTTTACACTGACAACAACTGGAGGATTTTCACTGACCACTGTGTTATTTCTGACCTTAAAGGAGAAAGTCACTTGTCCTTTTTGAAGGCCAAGGTAAATAAACTAGGATGCTGGAACTCAAACTGCAGGGAAAAGAGAAAGAGTGGCCGAGCACACAAACAAGCCTTTGGGTGCACATGCAATAGACAGAGTGAGAGAGGACAATGGGGTAAAGGTTCCTGTCACGGAAGGCTTGCAGGGGAGGAAGAGGCTAGCTGGTCAGGTCAGGTTGGCTCTGTTATCATAACAGCAGCTAAAGAAGCGCTAATGTGGGAAACAAAACAGAGATGTGAATGGAAGCATGGAGGATACTAGCAGCTCAATTCTCAGAGTGTGCAGCACCGAAATCAGGCTTTTGCTTCACGTGTTTATGTGAGTCGAGCCATGACCAGGTCTGAAATGCCTTCTGTTTTATTTTGGATTTTTTACAACTGATTCTCCTCTTTTACCCTTATTTGTAAGTTATCTTAAACTTCTGCATTGGACTAAAAACCCTTACACCTGAACTCAGCCTGTACCTGCCTCTTTAAAACTGGATCGGGCGAAACCTGATTGGTAGGAACTGCTAAATTTGAGCCCAAGCCCAACCCAGGACCTGAGGCTGTGTGGCAGTAGCAGAGATTCCAAGGAAGGCAGTTTGATCTTTTTGCAGCTGGTTTTGTTTTAACACGGTTAAAATTGAAAGCCAATAAAATAAAACATGGGCCAAGGCTGACTCTTTTTTGGACTGTGTTGATTTCTTTTGACAAAATTTAGATCGTAACAGATGATTCAATAGCAAAAAGCACGATAAGACCCGCTGTTGGCTTGGTACATCAATGCCTACGTGTTTGACAGTACATTTGTACAGGATATTATATGTGAAATAGACAAACCCATGTTGGCTCTAGGTTTATGCAAGTTAGCCATTTCTCTTGTCTGCTGATGTGAGACACAGTGAAATACTCTAAGACCATTGACAATGGGCATTATCAGCTGTTATTGAAAGTCTGTATCACATGTTTATCCCCATAACTTATGCTACTACATGCACACAAGCGATCCTTCACTGCTGCATTAGGCTGTATCAATAACTTCACCCCTTGCCTGATAATGGCCTTGTGGGGGAATAACTTAAAATTTGATAACTTAAGTTGATGCACGGCAGCAACACCCGATCATTTAATGTAGAGCTCAGAACTTAAGAGCAGCAGGAAACCTGTTAGTATGACCAGGGCACAACCTTAACCAATAACTGTCGCATGTGGTTCATTGTATTCTTCCACTAATTGACCATAATAGAAGTTTAAGTATATGTATGTCCATGTGTATGAAATGGGCCCACTTTCCTTCATACAAACACAACTGATAGTGATCGATATATATATAATCAATTTACATAGGATAAATCAGGATCATCAGGAAGTTGGTTCCATCTATGTGCAGTGTAGCAGCTAAAAGCAGCTTCACCCTGTTTGGTTCTGACTCGAGGTACAACCAGCTGAATATTGAGCACTTTAAAATCTATTCTATAAGAAACAGGAAGCCAGTGTAATGCTGTAAGAACAGGAGTAATGTGCTCAGTTCTCCTGGTTCTTGTTAGAACTCGGGTAGCAGCATTCTGAATGAGTTAAAGTTGTCTGACAGTCTTTTGGGAAGACCAGACAAGAGGCCATTACAATAGTCCACTCTGCGGGAAATGAAGGGATGCATGAGTTTCTCTAAGTCTTGTCTGGACATGAGACCTCTAAGACTTGTTATTTGTTTGTGATGATATAATACAGATTTAGTTATCTCCTTGATGTGGCTGCTGAAGCTCAGATCTGAGTCTATTAAAACACCAAGATATCTAACTTGGGGCTGCGTTGATGGGGGCGTGTTTTACTTGAAATTATTAAAATAAATATTGAATAATAGATCCTTCGTTATATGAACGTATTTAAAACACTGGGCTTACAATACTACGAAACTGAATTTTACAACTCTGGAGGCTATCACAGTGACACTAAAGGGTGTTTATTCCAAATGACTGGGGACTGGGCTGGCAGCAGAAAACCAGGATGAGGCTGAAAGGGGTGGCTGAATAAACCGGGGACCAAGTCAGGGCAAGGTGAGGACCAAAAGACAGGATGCTGGAGCCAGAGCCCTCAACTACAGGGCAGAGGGATAAGGAGTTAAACCAAGCCAATCAACACACCTGTCTCCATTCACTCAATCACTCACACAGAGAAACCACTCAGGGAGGGGCAGCCGGGGAGGAGGGCCAAGGACCAGAGGTAGAGGGTGTGGCCGGCAACACCACAGGAGCAGATGTTACAGTTTCTTTATGTAATTAAAGAGCAGGACACATTAAATATGCTGTTAGTAAAATTTTTACTGATACAACTAGTATCAACATTTTGCAATCTGGACTTAACCTAATGTCATTTCTAGGAGACAAGGCTGCAGAAAGAAGAAAGGAGGAGAAGGAGGAATATCCCCCAAAGAAAGTTAAAAAGTGAGTGCATTATGTGAGTGCCTATACAGTGATTAAAACAATGATGTTCCTTTTTGTTCCTCTCCACTGTTTTACTTTTTTTGCAGTGCTGGCTAATCATTTTTAATTTACATCCAGACCATGAATTTATGGTGCAGATGCAAAGTGTTAGTCATGCTTTCTTATTACAGAGCCATATCCTGTAACCCATGTCTCACTTGCGTTATGCCTGTCCTTCATAAGCGGAGCAAATTTAACAGGTGAAAACAATAGTTAAGTTATACGTGGATGGAACTGTTCATGTCACAATCAACAGCTAGTTAGTTATTAACGTTTAAGTTAAAGAGTGAAAAGCGCTTCATAAGTGAAGTCCATTTACCACATCCATTACGTTTGATCCACTGCTTTGGCTCGCTGTGACACACAGCTCAGGGAATGAAGGTTCTTTAACTCAAATGCTGCATTTTGCGTTAAAAATCACATTCCACGTCAAATTCAAAACTCAGCCAAATCTGAACACAGACATGATACACATTTGTAGATTCAGTGTGACTCACACTTACATCATTATCTTTAATGTACATAAAAACCTCCATGGACCTGAAATTCTCGAAAAAAGAAGCTTGCAGGAGAATCATGATGTGTTCTTCAATATCAAAGTAATCCAATAACAGTTGTCTGTACATCCATGGGTACATTGTAAAGGGGAAGCGATTCAGCATACTTTTAATGGTGCCATTTTGCCAAAACAGACTTTGACCCTGGGTTGAGGCATCAACCATGAACCAATGTCGCCATTTTGCATCCGGCCCATCTTTCTCTCTCCTCATTACCTGTCACCTCTCTACTGCAGCAACCTAATAAAGCCTTAAAATACCTAATAAAACCCTCTCTCTCCTCCCATTTCCTGTCTGCCTCTTCACTATCAAACTGTCCAATAAAGGTGAAAATACCCCCCCAAAAATCTTAACAAACAAAGACCACATGAGGTGAAATAGTAAGTAGTAATAACAGCAGTGTGCAGCTTCATGCATGATGGTGTGTTCTTTTTCCTGACACACCACGACCACATCAGCACTGCATGAGTGGACAAAATTGCAAAGAAAAAAGAAAGAAAGTGTATTTGTTGAGTGTGTATGGTTACCAGGGGCCACTGTGGTCTCATTATCCTGGTCATGTGGATCAGTGTATGTCCACGTGGTTGCAAATGGAGAAATCGTTGTTATTGATCAACCTCCCTGAGCGTGACTTGGGAAAAACCACTTATTGATTCAGAGAGTGACAAAAGTATCTTTATACTTCTGATTTTCTATTTGTCTCTCTTCTTCTGTGGCACACTCCCTCCCTGTCTCATCTGCTCACTCACCCGATATTTATTTACTTTCTCATGTCTTTCTTTTCCTAAATCTTTCCATTAGCCTCCCTCACTACATCTAAGGGTGTGCTTCCTTTTCCAATTCACTCTGTTTCAATCTGCCAAGCCTTAACAGGAAGTCATGATTAACCTTGAGAAAGGCTGAGATGGAGTGAGGTGGAGTGTTAAGTGTAAACGGAGGCTGAGACTACGCATTAGTGTCTAACCTGGCTGGGAAGTAGAACTGAGGTTCTGATGCAATTGTTTGAATTTTAGGCACAAAGAGAGTGTGAGAAAAAAATACCATGAGGTTTAACATGATCAGGCAGATGTTTGAGTGGAAGTGAAAATGCAAGGATTAAGCTTACTGAAATTTTGAAATTAAAGTTTTAAATTTCAAGGTTTATACTCAAAGAAAAATAAATGTGTAATATTATTCAACATCACTTGAATTCCCCCAGGCAAGGGAAATCTAATTCCTCAGGAGATTAATTCTCCTTTCTGAAATCAATACCATCTTTCAACCTCACAGGTAAAACTAAACATAATATTCAAAGTACTGGTTAAAAATCCTATGACACCACTCTGTTTTCTAAGTGTAATGGCAACTGCAGTATGACTTCACTAAGAGGAGTGTGTACTGAGGCAATAAAGGCTGAATATTGGCAAGAGCGTCTGTTGGCTGGTGTTTCTGTGCATGACCAGGCATGAGAGAACAAGCTCAGAGCAAGACTGAGAGGATTATTGGCCGGCATGGACCTCCAAAGTCAGGGTCAAAGGTCATGCAGCAGTTACAGGACAGGAAGAGGACGGAGGAGGACAGTGGTGTGTCTGTTTTTGAGTTTGTGCGCATGCATCTTGGTTGGTATATGTGTGTATATGAGGCTGTTTTTCACTTGAAAAGACATGGTTTGTACAAACAAAAGTGTTTATAGTTGTTCTGAACAGCCGCACTGGAAGGTGGAGTGAAAAGCCGGCCGCCACGAGGAAAACAGTGCACATTTTCAGACAGTTGGTCCTGGAAGATATTCATAGTGTTGCACTCAGTTGTTCCCATTAAAGCTAACAGAAATAGTTTTGTAAAGAATGAAGAAAGAAAGCTAGAAAGAGAAGTTCCAACCCAGGCTCCTTTCTCACCTCCACGCAGCCGGCCAATCACTGTGTGAAGTGGGTGTGAATGTTGAATTGGTTTCGGAAAGTTACAGAAATTGTTGGACACAGCCCCCTTAATCCTATGTTGAAAAGGTGTGAGGGGAGGGGGGTTCTGAAGCTACTGGACCATCCGACAAGCAGGTCT
The DNA here is from genome assembly GCA_036024295.1 of Nannoperca obscura. NCBI lineage: Eukaryota > Metazoa > Chordata > Actinopteri > Centrarchiformes > Percichthyidae > Nannoperca > Nannoperca obscura. The sequence continues at coordinate 8,859 of JAVQJL010000333.1, forward strand.
GATATACTGGCACAAGTCTACACATACTTATCTTTAATGCCAGCACTGATTTTATTTATAAAAAGCAAACCCAAGATTGTTTTCTTAAGGAAGCGCAGAAGAACACAATTACACAACTGCCCTATGACGATTAATACGGTTAAATTATTCTGTGCGTGTCCTTTAAAAGATAATTCGTGTGGCAGTTTATATGAGACCTGTTTTTTCCATAGAAATATGAAACATGAACAAAATATAGTCATAATAAAATGATCAGTTTGAATGAGTCTCTGTAGTAAAGCAGTGAAGCACTAAACCACAACATCATTAAAACCTACAGCCTACCCACAGACACATTTTCATTTTCCATCATACCAACCAGTTCGGAACACAGTCTCATCATTTGCTTTGCAGGTCGGTCAGTGAAAAGCAGTTAGTGTGATGCTCTTTAACAGTTATATGCACAACAATATGATCACAACCAAACTATACCTTGCACATGTATATATACATATTAACATGTATATTTATGAAACAGTTTTAATATTGCACTGATTCACACAGAAGAGTCGTGTGCTGTGTGGTGTATTAGCTGCTGGGCATCAGGAAAATTCATTCAACCCTGTGGAGTACTGCAGTGAGTATGACTTCAGGTAATTACCATTTGCATATTTCTGCTGACACAGCCATGATAGCAAAAGAACAAAACCAGAGAAATTAAATAGACATGCCTTTGTGCCTATGCAGTTGATTTTTCAAGTTGGCTCTGTAAGGGTACTGTCAATACAAATTGTGGTGTGTTTGTCTGTTTAGGTTCATGTAGACTTGTGTGAAAGCTGTCGGTCCAGCTCTGGTGCAGACCAAACAACCCCACCAATTCAAAACTGGACCAGTAGACTATTAATTAAACTATTAAATCCATCTACTGATCATGGGAACTGACAAGAAAGGTGTTAAGTGATCTGTAATAACGATGTGTAACCATGGTGTCATACAGTATGAGCTTAATGTAAATGCAATGTGTTGTGTTTGTGTCCTACTCATTGTATTTTAGCAAACCTTCATTAAAAAGTGAGTGAAAGACACTTCCTCTTCTGTGGATTCATGTGGCTCTAATGATGCCATTGTGATATCTCCATAACTGTCCAATCAGTGACTTACCTGTCAGTCATGACGTCTTATGTAGAGATCTTGGTTTGTATCAGAATCAGAAAAACTTTATTGTCCAATAATGGCAATGGAAATTAGTATTTGATGTAGCTTACACAGTACACATAGAATAAAAACATGCATGCAGCAACAATATACAATAAACTGTTGAAAGTATAAACAGTATGTCAACACATAGAGTTAAGTTCAGTTTTGGCTGTAAAGTGCAATTATGTGCATGTGGTGCATATTTTTCCTGGCCAGAGCCTGATGGAAGGAGTTGAATGAGTTGAAAGGTTGTGTGAGACGTCCAGCACATAAGGGCTCAAAAGCTGGGACAGCAATAGACTACTATTCATTGCCAATGGGAAATGGTGTTGCCACCTCGCACCACATGTTGAGCTACAGACACTCCAAAGGTGCCCAAAGACACTACAGGGGAAAGTTGAGTAAGGCTTAACTTAACCGCAAATGATCTCTGATGCAATGTGAGTTACAACCGGGCAAGAGCCAATCACGCTTTTTTAATAGCTGCAGAAACGACGCACAGAGTACAGATACTGATACTGATTGTCATTGCAGATACAGGACCTCGATGTCAAGCTTGGGCGTCATTGTTGTATTCAAACCCTTTCAACATGGCATTTAAATAAAGTCTGCAAACGAAGCGACTCTATTCAGGAAACAAACAGATGATTAACTGATGTATTAGCTGCTGGAGCTTCTTGCACACATGACTCAGAAAGTCAGTGTGAACACAAACCAAAGTAAAGTAAAAAGGAAACAACATATCGTTTTTTCCCTTTGTCTGGACAAAATGAAAAAACCTGCAGGTGTTAAAGTGACCTAAGGCCATCAGCATAGTTCAAATAAAGTGTTTGTTGGATTGTGAAAAACATCTGAAACTCCCATTCCTCAAACCTTTCTGATTTTGGAATTCAGGGGCTGCGTCCAACAATTTTGGGGAATTTCTGAAACTAACAATCCAACAATCATGCCAACTTCACATAACAGCTTCCGTCACTTTTTGTGGGTGCAAATGAATGCAATATTATGAATGTAATTGAGATGAGACTGTACAGTGTGCACTGTTTGAATGACTTTCATGCTAGACCCCGCTCTGTGATTGTGATATTTTGGAATTGCGATAAACACGTATTCTTTTAGACGTGGTCAGACAACACTTGGTACGAAATAGTAGATAGAAGTGACTGTACAATCAAACAACACACAAAGGCAAATATTTTTGGGTATAATATATTATATATTGGGCTATATGAATTCAAGTGACTTGACACACATGATTGTGGTCGGAAAAAATCTGGATGTCCAGGTGTATCCACAGACTTTTGAGGCCTTGATTTCAGCTAATCAAACTCAAGACATCTTAAGACTTAGTTAGGATGTGCAGACAACCTGGCATTTACTTGATGTCTACAACTTGTATTTGAAGGAGGCAATCATATGTTTCCCCCTCATCTTTTAGCATCCAACTAAGCCATACATCAGACAAAACTGTTACTTCCCCTTCATCTTATAGCCATGACCATCCTTACTGTGATGCTCTTCCAGAAGTCTGATGGCTCCACATGACGTTATAATTATGTCATCCAAATTGGATCCCCATTTCTTTTTTTTCTTTTTTTTAAATGAGTGCTGCGTGACATTGTGAAACACTTAACCGCAGCGCTCTACAAGAAAATCCACTTCGCCTATCATCAGCTATCTGGACATCAGATTTGTCTCTAATCAACATTCAAGGCCCTAATGGACATTCCTTGGTTTCTGCAAGATGATCAAATGAGAGAAGGGGGAGGTTTTAATCTCCCCAATTATTCTGTATCTCCTGGTAATACAATCAACCCACGCAGGCAGGATGGCAAGTCTTCAATGACTGCAAATCAAAAACAAATGCGGGAATCGTGTATTGTCTGCTGTTCTGCGCTCTCAGCTGAAACACTGGAGGAGAGAGAGAGAGGGTGAGAGAGGAAGCTGGAGAGTGAGAAAGAGAGAGATAGATTAGAAAGAATCCCGCAGCAAGTCAGATGAGAGAGCCGATAAAACGTTTTTTTGGAACGGAATTCCACACCACCATGAAATAGGATTTTCTGCCCCAAATCAAGAAAACGCTGGAGCTCCGATCACCATTTTCCCCTCCTCTTCTTTCTTTCTTTCCTTTAATCTAATTTGAAGGTTTTAATGGAGTAAGGAAACGATTTGGGGTTACTGGATCTTGCTCATCTCTCATTGCCTGAACGCTTATAGATGTAACTGTGATCCTACATTTATAAAAAGTGCTTCCTTAGCTGGCTTCTCTGTTGGTGAAAGAGTGGTTTTGGATGTGAGGCTGTGAGGTGGGCCTCTCCTGGCACTACTGTCAGGCCAAAACCTTTGCTCTTTACACCCCATCTACTGACTCACCTCACACAGGATCCAGAACCACAGAGACGATTAAAAGCAAAGAGTGCAAAGAGAATGTGAACATGAGGGTGTAGAAAGATGAAAATGTTAAAAGAGAAAGAAAAAACAGATGGGCAGTGAATCAAGATTGTAGTTTGAATGCCCGACTGCTGCACTCTCTGCCTGTCCAAGTCCCAGTTTTTTCCCCTGGAAATCAGATTCTTTCTGTTTCACCCTCTCAACGCTGCAACTCACCTCTGGAGCCATACTGCAAGGCCAGCAAATAAATCTAGCCATCACCCCTCCTTTCTTTCCCTCCTGCTCACTTCCTCTCTTCTCTGACCTTCCAGCTCTCCATCTTACCTCTGCTGTCCCTGTAACCTCCTCCTGGCTCTACTTGAAACCTAGGAACAGCAACATAAACCACGATTATCGGCTGTTGGAGCATGCAGCAATGATGAGAGAATACGGGATGAGGAGAGAAAAAGAGGTGGAGAAAAGCTAAGTTTGGAATGAAGAGAAAGGAAAAGAATTACTGTAATCTAAGATAGAAAAAGGCAAATGAACATAAATTAGCTTTAGGACAACAAGTCTACGAGCTCTGTGAGGCTGCACAGCTGCACAGCATGCTAACCTCGGTGATGATGTTAAATTGCTTACAGTGAGAATGCTAACAGGCTAATGCTAAGGTGTTATCTTTATCACGATCAGCATCTTAGTTTCAGTGTCTTAGCATTAGAACAAGCCATTTGCTAATTAGCAGTAACCACAAAGTTCCACTGAGGCTGATAGTAATTAAATTAGTTTTGCAGGTGTCATAAACCAAAGATAAAAATAATGAAAAGTCAAGGGATTACCAAAGTTAGTACAATGCATCCATCACATGAATTTCTGAACCAAATTTAATGCATTAAAGACCAAAATCATTAGGGCATGATTCCATATAAAATTGTGTGCCAATCCATCAAGTAGATAATATATTTCATAAAGTAGGTGAAAACCTTGACCTACTGGTGGCACAAGAAAAAAGTTCTAAGCTAAAGTTATTAGGATTCATATTCTGGGTACCATGGATATTTCTACCAAATTTTATGGCAATCCGTCCAAACACTGTTAAGGCTTTCGCTAAAATTCACAAATATAAACCTTGTAGTAGTGCTAGATGAAAGTCAGGGGATTACCAAAATCAGTAAGAGTCATCCTCTGGGGACCATGAATGTCTGTATAAAATGTAATCTTAATTCATCCAATAATTGTTGAAATATTGGACCAAAGTGGTGGACCAGCCAACAGACATTGCCATCCCTAAAGCCAAAGGTTGTTGGCAACACATGTGACAAATGAAGCGGTAGTCAGTTTAAATTTAATCATTATTATCATCCACTTCAATTATGCTATGCTAGGGCTATGCCTCTGAATGTGATTTCTTGGTCAAACCTATTATAATGTATAGTTACAGGCCTGTTTTGATTCTCATCTTGTTTCTCTTTTTAACATTCAGCATATGTTTGCATGGGACATAGATAAACCTGAACCTTCTCAGCTTCCTGCAGACATTATTCTCAGCTCATTATTCTTAGGAATTAAGTTCATACTGGATATTGGATTTGAAGCGCACAATTTACATCCAGTGCCAATGTTGTGTGGCAATGCAGCAATGTGACTCATGTAGCAAAGTAGAAAGTAAGGATGGAGGTCACTTCAGTGGATATTGGTGCAGCACCCCCTCTCTTTTTTTTTAAAGAACCTTAACCATATGGTGGTTGACATAGACAGAGATTGTAGAATGAAATCCTTTTAGAAATGTTACTTAATGTGACCTTAGATTTACACAGTTTGGGATGGTATACTTTATTTTTTCAGAGCTGGCACAAGGTTTATCAGGTTTCTCAAACCAGGATATGATGTGTGCATACACATACCCAGAATCCTCCATAACCCTGATCATAACTGGGAGTGCAAATGTGAACTGTGTTTTATTTTAAATAAATCGGAATTCAATTGAATTCAGTTCAAAGAAGCTTTATTGGTATGACCATATTGAAACACTGCATTGTCAAAGCACATTGTACAAACAGGACAAAGTACAGTTTGCAATCAATAAAACATGTTAATTAAAATCAATAACCATTTTAACAATATATGGTAAAGAAAAAAAAAAGTATCTTCATCATTTATCACTTATTCTTTCTTAGAATTTCAGGTACCATACATGGTTTGCATTTAAGTGTGTTAGTATTTGGTTCTTTTTTCAAATAAGGTTATTCAAAGAATTAGGCATCAAACAGTTATGCATTTCTATGTGTAATCTATGCATTCTTATACATACATCGTCCTTGACTCAATATCCAACTCTGATTATAATGTTGTTCTCTACTACAAGGCCACTCCAGTCAGGCTACAGAGTTGGATTTGTGTGTTATCATAAGGAGAAAAAACTACATAATGGTGAATTCTCAGAAGAATGGAAGCAAAGGAAAAATATGTAAATATGGACAGAAAACACAGAGAAACTGATGTAGTTATCAGTCCACAAGTAAGAGACCAAACTTTTAAAATAAAAAAGGGATTATGGACAAAGAAAAGAGAAAAACAAGTGATGGTCAGAAAGAAAGATAAAACTGTCAAAATGGCTTTAAAATCAAGTTAAGTGAGAAAATAAAAATAAAATAAAACAAATATATAGAGGTAGACCTCAAGATTAATTTAATAAAAGTGAGAGATAGTTGGGCAAATAAAAATTTAAAAATGGACAAAAGTTCAAGACAGAAATGAAAGCGTGAACAGCTCAGTTAGAGAGAAACATTTGAGAATAATGGGACCAAACTTTGTTAAAAGCTATATAAGAAAAGGATGAGTTAAAGAAACAGAACAAACAGGTACAAAGAAGATTGAAGGACAGAAAGAAACAGATAATGAGAGGAAACGCTTACAGAATGAGCTCTACCTGAAAAAAATTTGACAAGTTGAGAAAAAGAGGGTGGAAAGGTGAGAGACAGGAAGGCTGGTTGTACATGTGGCGGGTATAATTCACTGGTAACCGTGGTGATGGTGGCAGAGCTCCAGGTGATGCTAATTACCGCCATCCATCTTCTTTAGCGCCAGTGCTAAAGCGTGTTAGCAAAGGCCTTGGAGCAAATCACACAGAGTACAGGTAGATAAATAAATAAGTGCTTGATTTAGAGGATAAATCTTTTTACAGCTCTGCGCTTGTCATCCTGCAGAGTAGAACGTTATTAGGAAAGAGGACCTGTAGCTGGAAGCTGTGTAAAAGGTCCCTGTAACACACTGTAGATCACTTTAGTTTACCTTTGTCCAGTGCACTTTTATGTTTCCTCACTAATGTATGGATAAACATAAATTAAACATAATTTAAAGCTGCAGAGAGTAATATTTTTATGTAAAATTATTTTTTCCTCCACACCACTAACTGAGATTTTGCCCAGATAGAAATCTAGCACACTTCTTTACCAACACAAAGTGATGGATTATAAAACAAGAGCTTTCTCCAAAACAGCGAGCGTCCAGAGAGCTGGACTCAAACTCAGATCTTTTCCTTCTCTTATTACTTTGGTAGCTTCCCTAGTACTGACTGGCCAGGTCAATATACATACATACATACATACATACATACATACATACATACATACATACATACATACATACATACATACATACATACATACATACATACATACATACATACATACATACATACAAACATACAT
>JAVQJL010000334.1:0-10816 GCA_036024295.1 Nannoperca obscura
ATTAAACAGTGTTTAATGATGGGCAGGACATAGTACATAGTTAGTTTGTTGTTAACAGTATAAAATTATTATGTCATTGTTATCAATGTATTTTAGTTTATTGTATGTATGTTGAGTAACTTTGCTTTATAAACAAGTTCTGTTTCCTCTCCAACAAAAAATAAAAAGCTGCATCCAAAATTCAAAGTCACAACTATCAAAATATAGAAATAAAATATGACATTTTTAGAGAGTTTGAGGGTATGTGTGTGTGTGTGTGTGTGTGTGTGTAGGGGGGTGGGTGGGTGTAACATATCAATAGTTTAAAAAAAGTTTGCATGCACATAGAGATGTCAGATAAATCATTTGCTATAAAAGATTTTCTCACAGCATAATGTATCAGACACTCAAAAAGCAGAAGTGTTTAGTGAGGAGGTTTTTGTCACAGTGTAAATCACTGTGATACGTTCTCTTTAGCAGAGCTGTCCCTTGTGTGACAGTAATAGACTGCTGAGTCTCCCTCCTCCACATTGTTGATGATCAAACGATATTCTGTCCCAGACAGATAACTAGAAGTGAATTTGGGAGAGGAGAAACCAGAGCCATATGTTGGAGAGGAGTAGCTGTAATGATTCCTCAGCAGAAACCGAAAAGATCCTCCAGGACTCTTTTTATACCAGCGAGACCCATCATCTGTAAAAACGTCACAGTCCATGGTGGCTGTCTCTCCTTTCATCACCGTCACAACACGAGGCTTCTGTGTCACCACCGTCACACCACTCACACCTGGAAACAACAAGATGACATGGAGTCAAGAGAAACACACAGACTGATGAATCCAACATGAGGTCAAAGCTGCAGTGAGTCAGCCTCCTTACATGTTAGAGCAGTGATGAGAGTGCAGAGGGTCCCCAGCATGTTGTCAGTGTGTGCTGAGAATGACCTTACTGATGACAGATTGGAGGGTTTGGAGGATGAGGAGAGGAGGTGCTGGAGGAGCAATTTAATACAACACTGAAACTGAGAGTGACTGACAGGAGGAGGAGCTTCAGTCAAGTTCAGTCTGCATGGTTTGTCACATTGTTTTATTTGTCATAATTATGATCAGTGTAGTTGACTTCCCCGACCCCGCCATAAATGTTATAATATCAGGATTTGAAAAGATTTCCTCCAGTTTTATTGCAATTTCTTTTTACATTGTCCATTTCCTTATGATTGGTATTCATGCCACGATCCACGTTTTTTTTAAATCTTTGAATATGTATATTTCCTTGCTTTATCCTTTTTCCTCTTACAGGTTATAAGCTGTGGCTCTGCACACATGTACACCAATACACATGTAAAAAGTAGTTTTACAGAGAACTGGCACTTAACCTCTTCATTTGCATGAAGCTCATTAAAGACAGGAGACCTGCAGGTGCATCCTGCTGATGAGAGAGAACAGTTGAAAAATGAGTCTTCACTTCTGGTAAAATCTAGGGTTTTCTTTGTGTGTGTGTGTGTGTGTGAGTGTGTGTTTAATCAGTAAGAGTGCACACTGTGCCTTCATAATAGTAATCCAGTGCTGCTCTCTAGTGTGCATTCAATAGAACAACTGTCTGTACTGTATATGTTTCCTTAATTAGTGTGATTAGGTTTAGCAGATTAAACCACACAAAGTCAAACAAATAAATACGTCATCTATTGAAACAAATGTGTGCAAAGAATTTATTAGACTACTTGAGTAATTTTATGCAATTGCGTCTCCAATTTAAATAAATAAATAATGCATATATACATTTCGGAATGGTAAATAGCAAACTGCAATATAATAAGCATTTGTCAAAAATGTGGATAAAATGTTTTGTTTTTTTAATTTGATGCTTGAGAGAGGCAGTTTGCTGTGACCTCACACAACGACTTTGTCTGCTTTACTCCTGACAACTAGCAGAGGGCCAAAATAAATTATGTGTGTATGTGTGTGTGTGTGTTTGTGTGTGTGTGTGTGTGACAGAGACAGAAAAAGAGTCTGAGCGGGGTGTGTGTATTTTGAGTTCATTTGAATGATCAACAAATCGTTTGTATGAATGTCATGTCCAACGGAACCAACAACATGATTCAGAGGAATACCCCAAGTCAGTTGGGCCACAGAAAAAGCGATGCTTGTTTACATATGTATGCATCCAGCCTCCACGTCATTAGAAAAGGTGCACTTACTACAAACATGAGGATTGCAAAATTATCAACACGGACTGATTGTGTAGAAAATTGTAAGCCAAATCTGGTTTTAGCCTGAGTAGATCTGGGACATCAGTTTAATATTATGGAGGATATTATTGGTCATAATTCAAATTAAAGATCCAAATAGAAAATTGAAAAAGCTAATTAAAAATGTAAAATGATAATCAAAAAGTTTAAATAGATATAATAGATATAAATAGAAATGCTCAAACTGTAAAGATTAAATGGGAAGTGGAGAAGATTTTTTTTGTATTTGCACTTTACCATTTGGCATTTGGTAGTTTAAATTTGATCTTTTTTATTTGCCATTATACATTTTAAATTTCATCATTTTCCATTTGGCTTTTCAAGGTGTATGCAAATGAGGAGGCGTGGCCCAAAGGCTTGGGGGAGGTTTTGAAGCGGCTGAGGCTCAGAGGCAGCTTATGGACAGCAGGGGGAGCTGGCTGCTAAAGAGCACACTGCAAAAAAAGTACAGTAAGTACAGTAAGTAAGGTAGGAGGGAGTGCTGTTATTTATAAAGCAATGGCTTCATTTTGATGAAAGCCTTCTAACATTTCTGTCTACGTGGCCTGTTGGCCAAAGACTGTTGGAGTCGACTTTTTTTTCCATCGTCTCAACCTTCACATTTTCAGCACACTACTTCACTCTCTGGGGGGTTAGTTTTTCTTCATATCGAGGGTCTAAGAACAGGGGGTACATATTGTAAAGCCACTGGAGGCAAATGATTTATGATTTTGGGCTATCTAAATAAAACTGACTTGCGTCCTGCCTGCCATTCCTCACCTGTCCACTAGTCGCGTTTCAGCCAGTCACCTGACCAAATTTGCTACTCTCCTAAACAGCTGTCAACCTCTCCTCCAGTAACCTTCCTACTGCATCTCAGCAAAACCAAAACATACATTTCAACTCAGATGTCTCTCACTTCTGCTGCCGGCGTTATTTAACCGCGGAAGAACAATCTGGCCACGACGGACTCAGCGGACTATTTTGCTGGCCATGTGCACCAGAGTGTCTGAAGACAACCGTTCTGGTCTGTCTTCACGGAGCCGGTCCTCGGTGTCCTCCTTCAGACCCGGTGGGATGTCAGGTTAGGAGGTATTGTGATGCCTGTGTGGCCCCAACTTAAAACATATGATAGTATTTCAGTCCAGTATCTTGTTCAAAAATACCCCCCCCCCACACACACACACACACACACACACACACACACTTAGGCGCGCGCACGATCACCAGCAGGATTCCTCTCGAGATGGCCGCGTCAAGTGTGCAGCACTACGCGATTTGTTGTCTTCAAAATAAAATAGCCGTTAGCCTTCTGATATGTGAATAGGCTTTTATTTTGAAAGCTGCCGGCGGAAGTGCGCTTATACTTTATGTCGCCTGACACTGGTGCAAGATGTCGCTCAGTCTTTCTGTACCGAAGCTGAAACCCAAATGGGCATCGCTGACCGACGCATCTTTTTAAAACGAACCAGCTGCTCTCCCTAAAAAAAACGAAATTTACGTGTAATACGGGACAAGGAGCCACCAGAGGTTTATTCTGAAAGGAGCACAAACGGGAGATTACCAAATGTTTGGAGCGATCAAGATTGTGCAGTGTATACAATCGGTGTAAACAACGATAAACCGAGTGGGTGACCAGAACAGTCAAGTGAAAGAAGGCCCGAGACGAGATTTTTGTTGTCAAACAAGTAAACTAACAGATGTGGTAAAATGTCAACATCTGTCTCCAGATCTGTTCGAGCCGAAGGTGGAGCAGGATTCTCGGGGAGCTCTCTGTGAAGTGCGATGGAATAAAATGCTGCGCATCACTGCTTCTGCCACAGCTTACTTGAATCTTAAACGCACCTGAGTCGGGAATTTATTCTTGACCCGTTCGTGTTCGTTAAGGCTTTTGCTGTCTTCTGCAACGCGGCGAGGAGGATGGTCTTTGCCCTACATGTGATTGTCATGTCTTCGGCGTTTTTCAATCCCAGTTTTGCCTTCAGCTCCCACTTTGACACAGGTAAGGGTCACACGGGTGAATGACTTGCACGAGGGCGTTTATGAATTTTGCTGCAGCCCTGCTTGTTGATTTGTGAGATTCATCAAAATCTGGTGTTTGATGCAAGGCCATACTCTGTGTCTTGGCGCTATAATCATATGCATCATTTCCTCAGTCACAACCAGCGGCATCATTGCCATAACACCATCATCATCATCATCATCATCGTCATCATCTTCACCACAGTGAGTCTAAACCTCAAGAGACACGCTGATACGTTTTACATTCAGCCCCTTGTAGCTTGGTGACAAGAGGATTTAAAGTGCCTGCACGTATGTCCCTGCAGCCGAGTGTGTGCATGTGTGCATGTGTGCGCTGTGTGTGCGTGCTATGATCAGGGTGTGCGCCTGGTAACTGACTTCAACCTTACAGAGGTGACCTGCTGACAGAGGTGTACCGCTCGACAGCTCGAGGTTGCGGTTCTCTGTGCCCCGTTTGGATGCAGTGTTGAATCCTCCCCTGGGTGCCCCGGGGGCTGATGGGATGGGATCCTTGGCGAAGGAGAACCCAGGTGCGGCTGCAGTGCCACGGGACCACCGAGCAGGAAGTGATGGCCGTGCTTACGAGCTCGTGTGAGGGCTTGAATTAGAGCAGAATAAATAACCGTGTGCAAGTATAAACAGGACCGAGAGAGTCCTCGCACTGAGTGCAGCGCGCTGAGCATACAAATGACGGCGAGCCCAGGGGCTCGAGTTTCAGGCTCAATCTGTCCTCCCCAAGCCGCACACTCTGTGATCTCTGGTCCCTCATTGTCCAATTATTCCACCCTCGTCTGTGACTTCCCACTTTTAATTCTTTGGATCTCTTCTCTCACTAAAAGGGGCCTCCATTTATAGTCAAGTAGCTTATTTATAGGAGCTATTCTGTCCTTGTGCATTTGGGACGTTTCTGTGCGCACAGTTGTGACAACATTGTGCAGTGTGCAGATCATTTTGACTGTCAACAAACATACACTTGTATTATTTAAGGCACCATAGTAAGACAAGTAATAAGAGACAGAACTGATGCTTTTACCATCACAAAGAGCATTTTTGAATTCAAAACGTAAGAGAACACAGATGATATAAGACTGATATGTATAGTACATTGATACGACACCACAGCTTTGAAGGATTTGTTCATGAATAATGCTTGACCTGTTCCAGATAATATTCCGCTCTGCTTAAAAATATACTGCAAAGAGAAACAGAAAATTGGTTTACCGTTTTAGATATTTGGAAAAAATCAGCTCTTGGTGTGGAATTTGTAGTTGTTGCTGAGCTGGCTATCATTGTTTTGTGCAGTGAAATATGATACAAACCTAGAGGAGTGTAATCTATTAATTTGAAGCAAGCTTAATGGTTGGTCCCCGGTGAATTAAGGGTAAAATGCCTCCTAACCGTGGCTCTTCTGGGGCATCTTCTAATTGAATTGTTGTGGTGTTTTCTTCCTGGAGGAGAGGAGATCCCAGGTTTTGAAAATTCCCCCAGAGGAATGTGAAATGAAACGGTCTCATTTTCTATCTTGGGCTGATGGTAGCTGAATGTAGACCCTCGGTGACGGGCCAGGATGGAATTAGCACATCCAGAGTGGGCATGAACATGTAGCTTGTATGTAGCTGAACTAAAAGGATGGGGTCTGGATCATCACACCCCTGTCAAAATGATCTACATTCCTCATTAGAGCATCGCCTCACTAGCGATCCTTTTCCTTCCCAGTAATCGGGCTGAGAATCAATGTTGTCTAGGCGATGGAGGGGGGGCGTGTGAGGAGGAACCAATCATTTTCACGGCCAGTGCTAAGGACAGAGAAGTGCTAGAGTCCCTTTTAAAAGGGAGCGACATGCAGAATTCAATCAGCTGTAGTTGCTGAATATGCTGTCTTGAGACTAAGGAGTAGATTAATGAAACACACTTATATTAAAGAGCGTTTGAACTGTAGCACTCCTGAAGACACTCTACGTAGCTGTACTTCCTCCCTTCGCTTCCGGCTATGTGAAAACACAATGCGATTTACATCTGCACACACACCCAGAGGAAGACACGTATGGGGCCAGGCCAGTCATCACATTGCGTGGCATTATGTAAGACGTCAGCAGGGACGGACACACCATTGCAGGGTTTTTGATCTCCTGACTATGTCGGCCTTCACATGCCCAGGCTGGGGTTTCGTTTGTGTGCGGCCAGGAGGTGAAGTGGCCCATTATGTGTGGCATTCTGCACCAGTGACAACTGCAGCTTGCACCTGGCTTACTACTGCTTCAGCACCACGGAGAGCTCTCCCATCAGGAGAGGGAGCAGGTGTGTGTGTGTGTGTGTGTGTGTGTGTGCATGGAGGGTAGCTATTTGAATACCTGGCTGCATCCTAAAGAACAGAATTAATATGCATCACTTTACCGTCAGGGCAAACAGAAGGCAGACTGACCTGGAAGGCAGCACTGATACACCAACAAGCTGACAATGCAGCACTGTGGGAGACACAGAAGTCTCTTCTGATGCCTGGAGGTGGCAGTAGCAGCTAGTGTGCACGTTAAGGACGGTATCTTGTAGTCACAAGACACACGTTTTCTGTCACTCGCACACACTCCAGCATAACGCATAATGCGCATTCCACATGCCGGAAAGTTTACACGTGCCCTCGTGCATGGACACACCACTGCAGGCTAAGGTGGTACTTATACCGGTGAGGAATGATGTTAAAAATGGCATCTTGACTCGCTCTCGGAGCTCCTCCCACTGACTCGGTCAGTACAAGCTTGCCACCACTGACTATTTGATTATTCATCTCTCCATGTGTAACACCACTTTGGTTACATAAGTCTGTCTCTGGGGGAACTAGAATAAGAATGAAGTGGATTTAAGCAGTCAAGAGGAACCATCTATGTCTCCTCTATGTGCTTTCTGTGTGATGATGTGGGGGATGTGGGTTTTCTTGGTGTCAAGCTCGTTGAAGGCTTGTGTGAGTGCAATAGCTTGAGTTTTTTTTTTTTAAGAGGGGGTCCCATGCACTATTTAACTCGTCACAGAGTATAATTTCTTGTTGCTGAATTTAAATGCTAGAGCACCCTGAGAGCCATTTAGCAGCACATCTCATGGTGGTGGATGGAAGTGGAGAGGTTTGGTAGTTAAGGTGGAGGTGTGGTGGGCTGATTTCAGGGATGCTTTATGATGCAGATACAATGACAGGGAGGAAAAGCATGTTCAAGTGTGTTCTTGTGTTCAAAACAGGACTGCTTCAAATTGGTTGGACAGGTAGAAGGCATTTGGGTGAAAAGTGCATGTGGGTCAGAGTAAGAGTATGTGCTAATACTAGAAGCTCTAAACAGAAAAATACGGGAGGAATAATGAGTGCCTGCATAGCTCACTAACTTGTTTTGCTCAGGTATGTTTGTATATCAGTTTTCACACAAACACACACACACACACAGGCACAGCCATCTTTACACAACTGTATAGGCCTACACACACTGCCTTTGTCTGCCTCATGAGACTTGGGCTGAAATGTCATCTCAAGTGCACATTTCTTTGTCTGCATATGATTTGCACATGCATCTAATTTGTGTTTATCAGCCAGACGCCTAAACACATGAGGTATGTGTGCAAATGCTCTAGTTATAGATTATACTATATACAGTTTAAATTGTCAGAGTCTTTATAGAGCCAGGGATGTGTGTTCTATTAACATCTAATAAAAAGTTACATCGATTGTGTTCTTTATTTCCATAATAAGGTCATGTAGTTAGTATAGTAGTTGCTTTGTATATTGTAATATGACAATTCTGTTAGCTTCTTGGACGTCTCATGCTATTAACATCTTTCATAAGATAATCTGAATTACTCCAGGCATGGACACTTTTTCAGACTCATACCCTGGTTAGCAGTAGTATACAGTTAGGTCATCACCAATAAGGCACCAACTAATTACACCTACATAAGTACTTTATACCTTAGATTACTACTAAGCCAAATATCAAAACAGGGAGTTCAAACTAATTGTTGTTGAATCAGGAGTTGTTAGAGATTAAATTAAACCCAGGCTGGGCAATATTCACATAAAGAAAAACTGAACTCGCAACAGAGGAGACGGATAGACATGAAATAGATGTTGTGTGTACAAAATAGACCAATATGGTAAATTCACAATATGCACAATCAGGATGACAAAATAATAGATAAATAGTAAACAACATATTTTGTGGTTTAAATAAATTAAAACCCTGATAGCCACCGATTTAATTGACTGCATCATTCCTTCTGGCCGTCTTTTTAAGCGCTGCACATGATTCTGATTACCAACTTTGGGCAGTTATCAGTTGTTCACAATTAGTATCCAGTTAAGAGAGAACTGCTACAGTAGAACTGAAGACAGAGATGCATTAACATACGTGTCCTTCATTGGGGTTTTCTCTTTCCCAGTGTTACCTGTCCATTCCATCTTGTCCCTTTAAGAAACATGTATGAAAATAAAACCTTTGCCAGTAACTGAATATGTCTTTTTCAAGTGTTTGATCTGGTATGTTAGAGGTGTTATGTGTAGCATTTCTCTGCCATTGTTAAATTCATTCTGATGATTAATACGTCACAGTAAACGGCTGATCTCAAAATGGTTAAAAAGATTGCTAGCACCTATCTCACAGGATTATTAGTGCTGGTCCTCGTTCTATAAACTGTGTTGCTTCCTGTTGCAAAGAGGATCCTTGAGTCCTTAGTCAAGTTTCCTCCTCTGCTTGACTCCAGAGGATAAACATATTGCTATTTCATTCATTCATTCAGCTGTCTGCTTGCCAGTGCGATAAACTGTGAACAGCTTTTGTTCCACTTGTGCAGAAGCAACAGTAGCTCTGATTCTTTTTGTGCTGCATAATAATCATCCAATTCAGCAGATTTTCTTCATAATTTGACCCAATGGCCCACGCTGCCAAATGCAGAATAGAGGCCAGTCTCCTCTGCAATAATCATCATGGTGTCTCAAAAAAATGAATTATGGATGTTAAATGCTCCAACTAGCACGTTTACATGCAGTGCCCTGGTTAGTCAATCTGTGAAATAAACGTGAAAGATCTGCACATTAAAGACATAGTTGATATTCAGACCCTTTCTTTCCACCAGCGTGCCCTTGCCCGGGCTGTCAGGGGACAGACATGACAGGCCTGTAATGCTGATCCATGGTGGTGCTCCTGGGCTCTGGGTTAATGACAGTTATCATGGCTCTCTGCAGGCCAGCACATCCCTCTGTCATCTGCAGTCATTCACAGACAGCGTGACTAGAGAACGGCAGAGAGGATGTAAATCAGGGAAGGATACTGCACCCTGCCATTAATCATGCCATGCTGTTCCCTCTGCTGTTAACCCTTCCCAAGACTTACAGATCCGTGCACATGTTTGAGTTTTTATGCAGATGGCTTCCTCCTCTGCGCTTCTCTTTTTCTTTTTAATTCCTACAACTTCTGCTTTAGCTCTTCTTGTTTCTCCAGAGCATTTTCTTTTCCTCCCTCCGTCCTAACCCATGATCTCTCCCCCGCTTCATGCCGCCTGTAGCAGAGGGTTGCCGTTGGCCATTTTTCTTAGGAAGCCAGGCTGTGTCAGAGCACAGCTGACTTCTCCTTTAATGCAACCCCTTAGCTCTCCTGGTGGCTGTCAACGTGAAAACAAGAAGAGGACTAAGAGGACTTACTCTCGTCCCTAGACGCTGATGCACACAGAACAAGTCTTTTAAAACAGATCCTCAAATTACATCTTGACACCAAAGATGAGCTAACCAATTGAGCCAACAATTGATTCGTAACGATTGTTCTTATGCATTCAATTTACACATGCACAAGAGCAGTGGAGGATCAATATTTAGCTTGGCTTATATACAGGAAGGCAGCTCTCTGTCAATTACCTGAAATTATTATTCAGCCACCTTTCATCCAGCAGCTTATAGTCAATTATCAATGTAGCTTTGAAGGTTTACTGCATGTGTGTGTATGTTCATTTATATACTGTGTGTAAAATGCCTTTTTGCTTAATATCAACTGCTCCGCTCCTGCCGCCTCCTGACTGACCTGTGAATCTAAACCTAAAGGCCATACTTCTCCCCTGTCTCTATCTATCCTGTCTGCTGTATCCTAAGCACTTCTCCACCGTTCTTCCTGTAGCACCGTTGTGTTTGTGACTGTGTGTGAGCCTGTATGCTAAATTGCTGGAAGCCACTCAGTGCAGCCCAGGCAGGCCAGATGGAGGAGCTTGTTTGCCCCTGCAGCACTGTCCTGAATGTAAATGCATGCTCAGCGAGATCTGGGGCTTTCTGCTCTCTTTTTGTGTGTTGTGTACCCATTAGCAGCATTGAGGGGAGGTGGGAGGGCTGTTAAGTGGCTAAATAATGGCGGCAGCTAGCCTCCTGTAGCATACGGTGACACTAACCTCCTCAGACTAAAACTTCCCACTGTCTTTTGGTAGAATATTCCATGCAGCTTGGTCATTAGCGCCACCCAGATACACTACCGTTCAAAAGTTTGGGGTCACATTGAAATGTCCTTATTTTTGAAGGAAAAGCACTGTACTTTTCAATGAAGATGACTTTAAACTAGTCTTAACTTTAAAGAAATAC
>JAVQJL010000336.1:0-16475 GCA_036024295.1 Nannoperca obscura
CAATAAGGAATCTTGTGGTTTTCCCAGCTAATGACTTCCTCCTCACTGTTACACCATTGTGTGTGTGTGTGTGAGCATGTGTGTGTGTGTGTGTGTGCGTGTGTGTGTGCAGGGGGTGACAGTACCATCTGTCTGGCTGCTGTAGCCCTTGCCCCTGCCCAGCTGGTGGGCACTGAGTAATGGGAGAGGACTTCCTCATCTCGCCCCCCTGAGACACACACACATTAGTATGCAACACCTACTGTCAGAGTGAGTGAGAGAATAAGAGACACAGACAGAGAGAGAGGTTTTTTTTTTCTTTCTGTTTGAGCATTGAAACCTGAGCAACTCAGGGTGTCAAGTGATGAACACTGAATGCTCTGAGTATTGAGAAATCGGCACATACAGCAACAATTTCTCTGTGTGTGTCTGCTTGTGAGTGACAGTTTGAGGAATGTAAATGAGCTTATACTGAACCCCTGGATTGCCTATTGAAAGGCAGGTGGAAATAAGGAGAAATAGGTAATATGTAATATAAGAACATGTGAAATGTGTGATTTCAAATATTACATTTCATGTATGATGTGAAGTTTTTCATGGGTGTGATGTACTAAAAGCACATAAGCCTGAACATCAATTTAAAAAACATGGAATGTTGCTGATTGCATGCTGACCTTTATTGCATGATATTGCCCATCTCTCTTTCCCCTTAAGCCCTGTCATCTTTTCCCTGTCCAATAAAAGTATAAATACCCACAAAAATTATTTAAAGGGGGAAAAAAGGAAATAGAAATATCTGGCTCATTACAATTTCCCATAACCCAGAGTGACATCTTCAGATTGCTGGTTTTGTCTGACCAGCTGTCTACAACCCAAAAATTAAAAAAAGAGGAGAAAAGCTGTAAATCCCCTTTATATTAAAGTGGAACTTTTTTTTCTCATCAAAATTAATTTACTATTTTAGAAGAGCACAACTGAACTTTTTGAAACAGCAGTAAAATGTCCTCTTTGGCTTTTGACGAACTTTCTAAAGTCTGATAAAACAACCAGGTCTTAAGTTTACTGCCTGATGACATCATCAGGGTTACCTCTTGGAGGCTGCAAACGTTTCATCAAAAGCCTGCGTTACAATCTGTGGGCATGGAGTTTGAAAGACACAACCATTTACCAGGCTGCAAGGCTCTAATGAAGAGACTCTACTGAGCCGCATTATGGGAAATGTAGGATCAAATATTTTCGGAGCTTGACACCAAACTCGGGACTAGAAATCAGGATACCTCAGCATCTGCTGCTTTGATTTTGACCATTCCTTTTTAAATGTGCCTCCAACTGCCAACTTTATAAACATGCACCAAAAAATAATATGCATACCCCTTTCATGTTCTGTCAGTCGACTAATCAAGTGATGGGACATGGATGAGTTAAATAACAAGCTTGACTATGACGATTCTGCTAACCTTTAGATCCTCTCTGACAGGTCTCTGCTGGTGCAATCCTCTACTGACAAACTCACTGCTAAACCTGGAGAGTCAGTCAAGGAGGAACAATATTCTCATTGATGGAGTAGCTTATGAGAAAAATCTGTCATGGCAAGGCACAGATTCTAAAGCTAAACAACTGCTGCCTGATAAGTTGGAAGTTGACCCAAAACTAATTGAGATTGAACATCCAACAAGCCAAATCTTACACGGACAACTCTTCAGACTCTCATCTGAGTGTTAGGAGTATGCCAAAGCACTTTGACTCAGTTGTGGGTCTTACTGAAACTTGGTTAAATGAAGTGTCTCTCTACTCCATAAATGGCTACAACCATAGAAAAGACAGATCAAGCAGTGGAGTATCCCTCTTTGTTAAATAGTCCATTAGATACAGTCTGCGACAAGATTTAGTAAGTGTCAATCCTAACACAGACTTTGAATACATTTTTATATTAGTTATAATTGTGTAATTAGTTAATAGTTGTACCTTGTTTTTCAGGCCATGTTGTTGTTGGCTGTGTATATAGACCACTGAGCTGTAACGTTAACTCTTTTGTTGATAATATTGATGAACATCTGAACACTATTGACAAAAACTGCAATCCCTGTTTCAAATTAGGTGATTTCAAAATGAGTTTACTGCAACCCAACTCAGAAAAAATGTGTGAATCAATTATTTGAAAATTCCTTCTATCCCATAATAACACAAGCTTCTCGAATCACTTAACCCAGCAAGTCACTGATAGGCAACATCAGTCCCAACTGTACAAATAAATAAGGATTGTCTGGTATACTCACCTCGGATATATCAGACCACCTGCTGCTTACCATTCTACTGAGATAAGTTTTTGCAAATACTTTCTTAAGAAATTTCAAGATGTGAAATGTGATAATCTGGTATCAAATGGGATACAATTATGAAATGATGCATCTAGTGTACAATCTTTTTAGTGAATTCTTTGGCATTTCCCACATGAACATTGAACCATCAAACCTGAAGCTTATAAATTCTGACTGACTTAAGAGTTGAAAAATCTATCTTTAGGAAACAAACTATATAAACACTATCTTACCAGTCCCTCCCCCTTAAATTTTAATAATTATTCCAAATACAGAATTAATGAAATGGTAAATAAGCCCTTGTTAGAAAAATTGCCCCATAATAAGTTAAATATTAATAATACTATCATAAAGGATTCCACTGGGATTGCTAACAAGTTCAATAACCTTTTTGTCAACATAGGTCCTGCTTTAGCTGCAAAAGTTTCAATCATACCCACTTACTTCTCCTAATATAGTGTCTATTTCCCATCTACCTTAATTTACTTTTTCTTCTGTAAATAAACAAGAAATAAGTAATAATGTATCAAGTTTGCTGGTCATGATGATCTCAAAATGAAGTTACTTAAACAGTGCCTCCCTATACTACAACCACTGTAAGATCTTCAATTGTTCCCTTCAAACAGGTGTTGTACTAGACCAATTGAAATGGGCCATGGTTATAAACCCATTTTTCTATCACCATGTTTCTCCAAAATACTTGAAAAAATAGTGTACAATATATTAGTCTATTACTTAACAAGTTACCATATGACTTTTTTGTGAAAAGCGTTCTACTTTTTTGGCCTTGGTCCAATTAGCTGGTATAATAATTACAGCTCTAGACAACAAAGAATTCACAACTGAAGTATTTATTGATTTGTCAAAAGCATTTGACACTGTAGATAATAATATACTATTAAATTGTCAGAATGGTCACTAACTCTAGCTGGAATGTTCATTCGCCCCATTATTTAAAACCCTGGAGTTGGTAAACATATTAGATCTATCTATATTAGATATCAATGATCTTCATATAGGTACTTTTGTATTTCAATTTCTTAACAACTCACTTTTTCTTTTGCAACTAGGTCTCAAATCCACTGTCTTCAAAATAGTCATATATATATATAGTTTTACAGAACTAGTCTTGGCCAGTTTTCAATTAGGTATAAAGGTCCAGTTAAATGGAACAGCTTTTCTGCTTCACTTCGCAGTCACATCTCATTGCTGATTTCTTTTTAAATTGTAAACAATTTCTCTTGACGGAGTATAGTACTATGTAAATGAGGTAAACAAGGTATGATACAGTATATGAAAGCAGTGCAAATACATGTTATTAGAATGCTTGTTCTTTTTTTTGTCTGTTTGTTCATCTGTGGCATGTATGTACAGCTGTTTTTCATCCATTCATTCATTCAGTGTTATTTTTACATGTCCCTGGAGGTTTTTTTTCATCCCACTTGTGCATTTTCTTATTTTACTATATATTTCTTTTGTTTTGTCTTATTATATTCACAAATAAAGACAATAAAAGACAACAAAAAAGTGATGATTTGATTCAGCGCTACAAAATAGCAATGAGGTTCAAAATAGACAATTCTTTAATGTTTATTAGTTTAAATTCCATTTTAGTATGAAGCTGTAAGTCTATATTGAACAGAAAGGAATGGGAAAGTGGTGAAAAAAGTAACTGAGTAACGCTCTGTACTCCCTCAGCAATAGTTGCTATGCTGCCTTTGAGCAAGGCACCGAGCCCCCAGCTCCTCCAGTGGCCGTGGTTGTAGCAGGAATCTCCTAGTCTAAGTTTATGGAATGTGCTGATTTTAGCAGGATGCTTCCGAACAAGGCAGCAGAAAATGAAGGTAAAAAGAAAAAACTGGAGCTGGAATGAAACGTGTCCGTTTGGCATTTGACAGAAGCCATTCTGAATTAGACTCCTCCAACATGGCTGATTAATGATGTTTCTTTATCTCCGTGCTGGCTTCAGGCACTGGGTTGGATCCGCTGTGTGTTGGCCCACAGAGTGTGATACTATCCCACACTGTGGCAAAAACCTCCTCTTTCTGAATCTATCTCTGTGTTTCTCTTTCCCTTCCTCACACTCAATCCAGCTCTCCCTCTCTCTTTCTCTCTCTGTCTCTCTCTCTCTCTTTCTCTCTTTCTCCTCCATCCCTTTTTGTCTCGGTATCTCTCCCTCTCTAACCCTCTCTCTCTCTCTGTCTCTTTCTCCTTTCAAGCGTGGAATCATTTAATTATCGCCTACAGCTTTTTTGGCAGGCTGTTGAATGCCCACCTCTCAAAGCCTGGAGGAAACAATTTACCCTGGGATATCACACACACACACACACACACACGCACGCACTCTCACTCTCACTCTCACTTACACACACTTCAAGGGGAGGATTTATTACAGCAAGTCCATCTGCAGTTCACAGAAATCCATCACCAATTCCAGATTGAAGAAATATTTTTAGGGAAAAAATAAGATATTAGCCAGGCCAAAAAAATGTTTGGGAATTGCTCGGATCCTGTCACATTTCTGCATATGTCCTGAATGTATTTTTTACAGATATCGGTTGCGTTTGAGGCAAGAATGTGTGTGTGTGTGTGTGTGACTTCTGCCTGTGTGAGGTAATGATTAAATGTCGTAAAGCATTTAAAGCGTTTAACTCCCCATTATAGGAACAGTAGGAGGTGATTCATTTAGGACTCTCGCCTACTCGTGCATGTGTGTGTGTGTGTGTGTGTGTGTGTGTGTGTGTGTCAAATGGACCCCTATGGGATGAATAAACCCATCCCAATAGAGCTGGAGAAGGCGAACAAAACACAGCAAGCAATAGAAAGAAGGGAAGACAGGAGAAGAGGGGAAAACAACTGGGATCCATTGAGAGGAAATTAATGGCCCATCTCATATTGTCAGCATTGTTATTGTATAAGAGGCTCTAGAGGGAGGAGAACCCTTTAAAATGATGTCTGTTGAGAAAAAGAGCACTAAAAGTGAAGACAAGGCAAAGAGCGGGATGAAAGGCGAAGGCTGTAAATTTTCGACAGAGCTCTCAGTTCATTACAGGGTGATCAGAGACGAGGCAGGGCCAGACAAAGGGCCTCAGTGTTGTGAGCCAGCTACGTCAGTGTTACACCGGGGTCAGCTCTTTAACTCACAGGCAATGAATAACTGGGCTTTCAGCTGGGACAATGGCAGGCCAGCTTTCCCCAGCTCCGGGTAGGACCTGCCTATTGTTGAGGAGTTGAACCGGGGAAGTCACCAATCTGTAGGAACGCTGAGAAGTTAAAAGAGACGACGAATGAGTCGAGGAAAGGAGCTGCGGAGATTTAAGATGAGTGCGCGGGTATGTGTGCGAGCAAACCTGGAGGTCAAGAGTACTCCATCATCACCATGCCATTAAAGATTAAAGTGTGCAGTACATTTGGGGCCCACAAAGATTCAGTGGCCTCCGTGTGTCTGTGTCTCCGTCTGCTATGGTTTCTTTTACAGGTAGTGGAATAAATGAGCCCCCCACCCCCACCCCCGTTGGGCCAGTCAGAAGTCACTTTCTAAGATGCAACTGCCTCACAATCCCAAATCTGAGTAGCCAATGTGTTGTGAACATCAAATTAGTCAAACAGCATCAACATGTATAATAAGTCACTGGTAGTAAGATGTCTGGTCAAGAGAGACACATAAACTCTGATGCCTTTACACACGGAGAACAATGTTAATTAATGCACCTGATTTTCATTCAGTTTTAGTCTTTTGACAAAAATCTGGATTTGTTTAAGTAATTTGATTAATGTTAGTTTGACTCAAAAAACCTGAAGACATTTTAGTCTATTTTTGTCATATATGCTTTACCTTGAGGCTGTTGCCATTTTTGTTGGGTACAGTTCACCTGGATACAGGTAGTCACCTGGTTAATAGTAGTGTTCTCGTCTATCGCGAGGTTAGTGAAAACGGTGTTTCCCCCACACACAGTGTCCATGTCACTCTGCTCTGCAGTAACACAACAGTTACTTACTTAGTATTTATTGTAACACAGGGACTTAAAGTTCTTATATATCGGTCTATGCTGCATTAATTGATTTTAATGTGTCTCTTGCAAATCCCCCAACTGTGTGGAGATGCAATACTAAATCACTGGAGCACTCCTTTAAAGGTGACCTGTGGGTGCTGCTACCTCTAGCAGCTATGGAGCAAGTTTTCTATGAGTGGGTCCTGATTTAGTTTGTCGCAATCATGCACACGAGGATGCACATGTGGACACACACGCAGGTCACTACACACATGCCTGCCAATGGTTTCACACCATTCATACTGATCTACAGGTGGTAGTCATTTTATCAAGATATGTAGCAAGGTGCCAACAAAGTAGTAGTAAGTGAACATAGTTTACATAGTAGTAAACATGAACATAAGCAACACAGGTTTCAAGTGTTTTATGAGGAAGGAAATGCATTCATCATATTTGTGGGACCCCAAAGATATAAGCAATGAGTTCTGGTGAAATGTAAACAGAAATGACAAAAAATAATCCACAGCTTTAAGTGCTGTATAACATTTAGTTCAACTCCATTAGCAAACAAAGGATTTCATCACAAGAGATCTCAGTTCCTAGTCCCAAGTGCATCAATTTAGTGCCAACCTGGCAAACAACATACAGCCATTTTATATACAAGTCTTATAAATAAGCTATATAATAAAGAACATATGAGACAGTGAAAAAATCAAACAGCAAAATGAAAACCACAAGCCCCGCTAGTTGGTAAATAAGTAAAATTAGGTTTTAAATGAAAATAAAATGGCAGCAGTGAGATGCGCTATTATCCAGTTAAATTCAGTTAAAATCTGATCAGTGATGACTACGAGTTTGAAGTTGAGAGAAAGATGAAATCCTGAAGGACAAGAGAAGAAACCTTTATCAGTATGGATATTAGTGATGGATATTACATTATTACAAGTTTAACTTTGATAAATGTTGTGAAAACAACAAAAATGACAAAATG
The DNA here is from genome assembly GCA_036024295.1 of Nannoperca obscura. Classification (NCBI taxonomy): domain Eukaryota; kingdom Metazoa; phylum Chordata; class Actinopteri; order Centrarchiformes; family Percichthyidae; genus Nannoperca; species Nannoperca obscura. Next base: position 7,281 of record JAVQJL010000336.1, read on the forward strand.
CAAACACGTTTTTTCCAAATTCTTTAGCAAATATTTCTGTCAATACATAAATCCCAGATGTCTGCACAAACCATAAAAGCACATTTTTCTTGTTATTCTCACATATTTCTCTCATGTTACGTATAGTTTTAGGCTGGTTTTATTTTCTGCAGGCCATTACATAAAGCTGTCTGTCTGGCTACTTGCTTCTGTTGAAAACTCATTCAAATATGTAAATGAACATAGCAGACCTGCCACAGTTGAGCCCCTTTTGAACCTGCCCAGCAGAGTCACGGGCTTCCTCAGCTCATATTATGTTCTCTGTGCTGATGGACACCTGTCTGCTGATGATTAACTGTCATTCACACACTGATGTTTACAGTACATCAGCAGCCAACCAGCATCATCCCACACACACGTAGACTTCAATACATTAACTGAAAAAGGTCCTTTCATAGATACATCCCTCTGACTGATTGACTGCACACTACAGTATTACCTTTTAACACCTGACTTAATCCAGCATCTTAAACCCAGAGTCTTAAAATCTATTATTTTTTGCCAACAGCTGTGAGATCATTTAATTTGTTTCCTATGCAAATCAAGTCATGTGTGGGATACCACCTGAAATCTGAAACATTTGACGGACGGGTGAGTGCACACACACACAATTACCACACCCCTCAGTGGCGGAGGAATAAAAAATGATTTCTTAAGCTGGCTATCACTCACAGGGAGTGCACGCGCGTGCGCACACACACACACACACAGACAGACACACACACAGACAAAGCAGCTGTCTGAGGCAGGCAGGGTCAAACGGTGGTTAATTAGTCCCGTCACCTGCTCGGGTCATCACACCTTCAGCTCTGCTTGGCTGAATAACAATCCTGCAATATTAACACTGTCACGTTGGCTGGGGTGTTGGAGTGAACCTGTTGTTGATATAATACATTACATCCCGCTGTCTCGCCTCCCTGACACACACACACACACACACACACACACACTCTCTCCTCTGCTTCCCCAGCTGACTGAAGGGACACCAGAAACTGTCACTTTGCACTAATGACTGCTACAACGGTGTGTGTGACAGGTCTCCTCTCCGTCTCTATCCTCGCAGCAGCATCACATGTGATTTCTCAGCCTCTCGCATCCTATCCGTTGCTGCTCTCTGTAAATTATATCAAATGTGAACCACCGCCATAGTGGTCTGTCAAACTGAGAACCCGTTTTGAAATTTACTCTCTGAAATGTGTCTCATTAGCTCGATGTGTCGGCAAATTCCAGCAATGGGAGTTAATGATGTATTGAGAATATTCTCAGGTTGAGAAAAGGTAGATTTCAGCATCAAAGCGTGTGCCAGGAGGCTGTTTAGTGTTTGTTTCTCAGGGAGAGTCCCTTCTGTATAGACAACAAGCAGGTGCCTCACGGACGCAGGGAAAAGCGGGAATGATTTCCCATCTGTCTGTTCCGTAGAGAGATAAGGGGGCCGTCTTATCCGAGGTGGAGCGCATCTCCCTGCACTGGGAACCTTTTAATGGGGCGGAAAACCTGCCTTCCGCCCCTGAATATCCACCTTGGAATTCCCATTTCCAACAGCCTGTGACTACCTGTCTTTCCAGAGCAGTCTTCCCATCGATCTCTGCTCTTTTTTAGGTTCTCAATATCCTTATTACTGCATTCATTTGTCTATGGAAGAATCTTTTTTTTATTAATGTTATTATAAATTCTGATGCCGACAAATATCATTATAAATCTATCCTGGAGATACTTAGATTGCTTACACACAAGCAAGTACACACACACACACACACACACACACACACACACACAAACACACAAGGGGATAGAGGGCTGGATAAACGCCAGCCAAGCCTCATTAGCTTCTTGCTGCTTTTCTGGAAAGACAGGCAGAGCGAGACAGGAGGGGGAAACAGAGAGGGGGGAGGTTAGATAAGCAGAGGGGAGTTGAAAGAGAGTGAGAGGAGGCAGAAGGAGAGGAAAACCAGGTTTATGAGGGGCGGCAGCGAGGCAGAGCCCAGCACGGTGACCTGTTGGATTAAGACTATTAGAAACCCATCTGGGGCTGCTTGACCACTTCACTGGTGGATCCTCCCCCAGCAGCCGCTCAGCTGACCCCCACTGACACAATACACCCCTGGGACACACACCAACACACACATACACACCTTCTCTGATGGAACAGAGGAAATGCTTCATGTCAGTCCTGAAATGCTGCATGTGACTATCTATGACAGATGGAGAGATGACTCATAAATCAAATATGGCTCAATTTACTATTCCATAAAGGGGTGTTAATACTAACCCACAAAATCCTGACATATAAACTCACCTTGCCTGCAGTTGGACATGTAGACTTAAACACTGCATAGCCTGATAATCAGACAGAATTTCCATTTTGTTTTACTTCAGTCATTTACCTAAAATATGTACACTGATAAACTGCAGATGCAAACAGGTTAAAATGTCTTAAAATGATTATTGTTTGCACGTGAGATGTCGTATGGCAATTGCATCTGAAATTGATACCCCTAAAGCAGTTGAAGTATCAGTTGAAATTGATGACCTAAAAGGGTATGAAACATCTGTTGAAGTGTAATATCTGAAAGCTATTGAAAATGTAAAGCCCTGTAGGTAAAGTTGAAAAAAAGCACTGAAAGTATTTTAACCAACAGTTGCGTTCATACATACAGATACAAAGTAGTAGGCATCTCTGCAGGTGTTTTGCGTTTAGCATGTAAATTACATACTTTGCTGAAACTGGACAGTTGTTTTCTGAGAAACCACCGCACTGTGCTGAAGGAAGTTCATTGCTTAGCTTATTCGTTTTTAACTTTGCAGCATGCGTCCTTGTTGAAACTGTTTTAGTACAACAATGACTCCCGAGAGCGATCGACATTGTGGTGCAAGTGAGCCCAGACTCCACTAGTGGCGTGGAGTAGTGAACAACTCCAGCTTTTGAGTGGGTATTTGTAAACGGCCTGTAAAAGTTAAATACAGGTTAGCAGTCAGCCGAAGAGTAGCGGCCTGCTCACATCAGCATTTAAACGTGACAATTTTGCAGCAATATCAATTAATTCTAAAAGAATTATCTGAATTTGTGAATTCACTTGCAGGGGTAAAGTAAACTTAGGCCAAAAACTTCAGGTTGAGTTCATCTGCGTTGAGATAGCAGACAGTCGGAGAGTTCAAAGTAAAGGAAGCTATTGTAGCTTTTTAGCTGCGTGATGCCATCCAGTTTAATTTCACCCCTGCTGTCAGAGTATAAACTGCTCCACAAAAGCGCAATGGTTTGCAGTTATGAGACAGGAGTTGATGGAAAAAATATACCAGACTGTGTGAACCGAGTTAATTAGCAGAGCAATCGCGCAGATGAATTCTTCTGTGCAACTTTGTGGTGTGATCGCTCCTTAGGAGAACAAATGGGAGATAAGGGTGGCGATATATAGGTCTGGATACTTCTGACTTCTACTATATAATACATCAGTGCTATTTCATTTTTGATTTGGTTGTCCTGATTAATAAGGCCACTTTCTGGACTGATTGATTGTTTCATTTGTTGTTGTTGTTGTTAGATGCCAGTGGTTTTTGTATCTAGTCTAGATGTATTTACGTGAAACTGCACTTACAGGTAAAAATGTGTAGTAATTCAATACATTTGCCTTATTTCACATCACAAACTATTAGAGGTGAAGACACTAAAATGTCAGTCTAGGATTATGAAATATTTAAAAATTCCAGATCTTTTAGTTGATCTCAGAAGATTTCTTTGCTGTTTTTGTTTTACAAAAAGAGCCAAAATTCAATATGGACTCACAGTTCCTCACCATGTTTCTCTGTTCATCATTCTCTCTCTTCTCGCTCTCATATCATTAGCCCATTTTGTGTCACTAACGGGTACCATCCCTTTCGGGAAACTTTTGTGGGTGGTTTCTTTGGTTTGAGTTCATCTTCGCCGGCTGTAAAATATTTCCACCAGCTACAGTTTTCGAGCGGTGAAGAGAGTCGCTACATGAGATTATGAGCTGTGGGGCTCAACGCAGACAGACGAGCTCCCAGCTGAATCACTCCACATCAAACCCTTCAATCACTCACCATTTACTGGGCTAAGCACAGATGAGAGGGCTCCCCACTGCTCCACACACACTTGTGTACACACAAACCTGCTGCACAAATGCTCGCACACAAGAGGACAAAATTTGTGATGCGGTGATACACTTGTACACACTGTACACACAGACTCGCACAGGCAGGCACGCACACACAATTAGATCACATGCACTGCACACACAAATGAGCAGCTTTTTAAATATGCACCATGTCTTTGAAAAAAAAATGCAAAAGAGAAATATTTATTAGGTAGATATCGCTGTTTCTGTGTGAAAGTATAGCCTGTATTAGTGAAAGTGTGTGTATGAGTGTGTGTGCGTCCCATTGGTGTCACCATAGGGATGAGGTGATTAGTGATATCTATCCAGCAAATCATCTGCAAGCACATCATTACCATACCTCCCTCTCCCCCTTTCTCGCCTTCCTCTCCTCTCATCTCTGTCTCTCTCTGGGGCGCGTTCGCTCCCAGCGCTCCTTAAGTGTTTTAACGTGTTAATAATCATTAGGCACTGTGCAGTGAAGTGGGAGAGGAACGGGTGGTGGTGGTTGTGGTAGGGTGGATTGGTGGGGGGGGGGGGGGGGGGGTGTAATGATCAGCTGACCTATGACCTATGACCCCCGACTCCCATCTCCCCCCTCTGTGTTGAGTGGCTGGCCTCTCATCCTGGGGGTCCATCAGGGACCTATTAAGGGCTGTCTCACACTCCGCCACCTCACTTAACTCTGCCTTGTCAATATGCTACAGCATGTGTGTGAGGGACAGAGAGACAGAGAGTTTGTGTTTATATTCACCTCCCTGTCTAGGAAGCCAGTCTCTTCTCCCCCCGTCTCTCCCCCTTTTTTCTGTCGATCACACTTATTTTTTGCCTCATTTTCTCTCTCTCTCTCTCTCTCTCTCTCTCTCTCTCTCTCTCTGTATTTCTCTGTGGCTCTCCCTCTCTCTTTCTCTCCCTCCCTCCCTTCGTCCCTCTCGCTGCGTCTGTCTTTGGAGATGCTAATTCCTGGTCCAGGGAGACTAGATGAAACAGAGCTGAGTTTCTCTCATTAGCTGACACAGATGCCGAGGCGTGTGGACCTGAATAACAACACTCTGGCAGGCTGCTGCCTCCTCTTCCCTTCCACATGCTCTGTTGACGATCTCACATTCCAGCCATATTCCCCACAAAGCTCAGAGTGTGTGTCCCTGTGTGTGTGTGTGTGTGTGTGTGTGTGTGAGTGTATGTGTCAGTCTGTTTGCTCATATATATTGCAAGTTTTCTTGAAAAGTTGCGTATGCTGTAATATAATTTCTAAAAGATCTGTGAGATTTCTTTAGGGAGTCTGACTCATTTTTTAAAGCACCTTGTGTCGCCATTTAACTTCAACAAGTATTTTTATTTTGAGATATCAGCAGCCCTTATATAATATTTCACAGCAGCTGAACAACCAATAATGGATTTCGGGTGGGGTCAAAGGAAGTTTTTTTTAAACTGGAAGCAATTGATTTTCCTTAATTTGTATAATCTGGTTTACCAACCCTAATGGACAGCAAGGAAAAAAGTGTTAGTGCAAACAAGCTCACACACACACACACAGATTATGTGTGTGTTATAGTTGCTGCCTTTTTCATCCTGTAAAAGTATCTATAGGACCTCCTGGGCCACCAAATATTAGGGTTTCAGTTACACTCCTCAGACTTTCCCTGTTCTCCTGGAAATTTGACTTCTTTGTCCTTGCCCTTAAGAATTGTATAAATATATTAGCATATTAGCATGTGATGTTTTTTTTCTTTGCTTGATCTCTGCAGTAAATCCTTCTAAAGAATATTTACCATAGTTATTACATCAGTATTACGTCAGTCCTGGGACCCACTTCAGTTGTAACATTGGCATTCTTCTGCGTCCATTTTCAGGTAGTGTTAGCATCCTTCAGCATCAGTTTACAGGTAGCATTAGTAGCCAGCGGATATGCACCTTCCTCATTCAAAGCACCTGTTGCGCTGTTAGTTCCACTGCTTCATTTGTTATCTAAAGCTCCATCCCTGTTGATGTTACCCTGCTGTTTTTGATCATTTGATGGCCAGTTTGTTTTTTGTTGCTGTGGTGTCATTTTAATGCAAATAAATATAATAAGATAATAATAAAGTATGTGGGAGATGTAGTCCTAACTGGTGAGACAACAGCACTAACAATACCACTGCTGTGTGGACACTGCACAATGAATTTATTTACTAAATATAATTATCACCATTAATTAACCTATTTTTAAATGCTAGGTATAGTATTGAGTCAGTTTATTATATTGTCTTACAGCTTGTACAAACTGTTTTTTCATTTTTAACATGGCATTTTGAAAAGATTTCACATTTCAGGAGAAAATCCTTAATCGAAGTGTATTGTCCCAAAGTGATATAAATGGTGTTTCGAAAGCTTTTCTGTAGAGAGAAATGATTGAATAAGAAAAGTAGGCCTTCAGGAAATTACTTGAAAATGTGACAGTAATACAATTAGACATGACAGCACAAACATAATGGGAAGCTTCAATTTAAAACATTTCTTGTCTACAAAACTGCTCACCCCTAACCCTAATAAAGAACAGGGCATACAGAAAAAAACATGCATGCTAAACCCCACATAGAATACAAAGAGGACTGAGAAACACAAAAAGTGTGTAGAAGCGCAGCAACTGGCAGTAATCCAGCATTTAACCAGATCCACATGTTGGCCAGACGATGCTTTCTAGCGTTTGAGGGTTTGGGGGCTTCCCTGAGAGTCAGACATGACCTCACCTGCCAATATATGTCATCATCACCATCATCATGTCCTACCTGATCTCCAACTCTGATAGTCACCTCTCCATGAAGGTCTCCCCTCTCACGCACACGCTGCTTTACATAATTCAGCACTCATTTATGGAAGCCCAGCTCCTACCTCCCTGCATAATGGATCAAAGAATAATCTGGCTTTAGCTGCGAATTTAACTCTGTTTTTCTATTTGCACACACACACACACCTACACTCATGCGTGCGCACACACACACAGAGGACTCTTTAACTGAGAGATTGGTCTGAAGTGACAGTAATGTAATATTAATAGCCAGGGGGGATGACAGTCTGTCCCCATTGTGTTGATAGCCGCAAGCTTGACAGAGCTTTGGTCACACATCCCACTGCTGTACATCTGCTAACACTGGTACAATAAATCCTCTCTGTCTCTTTCAATCTCTCTCTCTCTTACTCTGTCCTTCTGTTGCTGGCTCTCAGATTTCAAGATTTCACAAAAATGAATGTCCACCCTCCTTCAAACTGACCTTACTCCACAAATTACCTTTGAAAAAATTGTAATCCTCCTCCTACTTGGTATGCTAACAATGTAAATAAGGTTAGATCGATGTATCAGTTTGTCAAAATATTATGCCAATATTTACCTTAGATAAAATTTACTATTAACAACCCCTCCGAACTGCCCCCCAGCTACAATTAAATTGAACCTAATTAATGATTGTCTGTGTAACCAAAGTGTGGTATATCTTTTTTCCATAGCTCCATTATTGTCTAAAAACTATTAAACACACATCAATAAGTTGCACTGGGTGACATGTTGCTCCATTACAAGAAACATGGGCACTGTCGAGCCCACACACACCGTCCTGCTGCCATAAATACTCACTAAAGCCCAAATGTGCTGCTGAAAATAGTACAGAGTTTGTTGTTTGTTTGTTTTTAAACGTTGATTTTTTTCAAAAATCAAACTTTGTATTTCTCACCAAGATTTACACCTTCTGTGAGCCTGTGAGTTTGGGGCTGAGAGGAACAGAGGCTGGGGAAGATGAACAGTACTGAGAGTTGGACAATAAGTGAATTAGGTCACTCAAGTTTATAATCTCCCTAAAGGTATATCATGTGTGTAACTTTTAATAAATGGAAATCCAGATAAAAAATATAATTCTGTGTAAATCACTGAATATTTTCTTTGGAATGAAAATGTTTGAATAAAAGATGTGGAAGTTGCTGGATATTTTGTGTCTGACCCAGAAACTCTTAGAATTTTACTAAAAAATAAGCATATAGCGTTAGTTCAGGCAAAGCACTAAAGTCACGCTTATAGTATCATATTGGCATCAGCTGCTTCATTCACGCTCCACAGTCACTGGCTCATTGACCAGCTGTGTGGCTACCAGCTGACTCATAACATCCAATCATATTTATGAATGCAGGCGTACAGCATCGCCATCAGACACACTCGTTACTCTATTGATACACTTTGCTAACACCGTTTGGTGCAGCAGTTCCTTCCACTACCCTAGCCTCAACCTTGTTTTCGAAGTTTTGGATATTGTTGATTTAATTAGGATTTATGTTTGTGTTTATTAAGGGGGGGGGGGGGGGTACTTCTCACAGAATTCTCGTTGCTGCTCAGATTCTTCAAAGAGCAGAGCCTTTTCTTCTGAATCCAACTGTATAACCAATCTCTATAAATTACCAATTCCTTGATGTAAATGTCTGTGACAGAAGGAGAAAACGACATATTTTGGATTGAAAATGGACAATCTTCAGTCCAAAAACCTTTACGAAATACCTAAAACTCTTAAACTTATAATTCTTAATATTTACTTTACAGAGTAATATTGTAATAACATTGGATTGATTTACAATATTGAGATATAATATAATAAAACTTTCCTTGTTGTTTGAGTTTAACGTTGCTAACACTGCCGTGTACATACAGTAAGTGCAAAGTTTAATCCAAACATACTTATGGAGTGAAAGCAGTTCTCCCCTTGGATGAAATGATGTGTCCAAAGTTCTTGGCCCTCAGCTATTCAACGCACAGCCCTGATGTGCGTGGCCACAGGGTCCTGGCCTGAAGGATAAAGGCTCTTTTCCTTCAGAGGACTGAGCGAGAGAGAGAGAGAGAGAGAGAGAGAGGCAGAGAAAGGCAGCAAAGACAGCAGCGCTTTGACTTAGCAGTTCTGGGCCTGGGACCGAAGAGAGACAGAAGGGAGAGGGAAGAAGATGGAGTCCGTCCGGCATCAATCAGACGAGTACAAGTCAAAATCCCCATCTGAGACACAGATGCAGACGAGAGGAGATGGTGGTGGTG
>JAVQJL010000340.1:0-14378 GCA_036024295.1 Nannoperca obscura
ATGGTGGGAACGTTGGGTCTTTGTGTGTGTTGAAGTTGGTCTCGACCGGCTCCATGTGATTGAGTGCCCTGAGATAACTTTGTTATGATATGGCGCTATATAAATAAAATTGAATTGAATTGAATTGAATTGTACTGGACTGCAGGAGAGAAGAATATTAGAAACACATTTCAATATAATGCAGTCCAGTAACAGCAGTCCAAACTACAACCTCAATAATAAACATATAGTTGAATTAACACCTTTATGACTGTGTCAACAGAAATCTGAACATTAAAATCTAAATTATGTATATTATGGTCTTCTCCCTCATTGTTGAATTTTAGGAAGATTTGTATAAAACTTAATAAAGAGGCCATGGAGTGTCTCAATTTTGTACGTTGATGTTGTACAATTTTTTTAACTCACAAAAACAGCAACATCCAGAAACAGTGTCCCAGTTGTCCACTTGGGATAATGCACAGACCACAGACTCCCTATGTAAATATGCACTATATGCATATAGACACAGATTTATCTCAGTATACCTGGGCAATGAAAACAAAAGCTCTCTGCATGGCTAGATATCACTGTAGGGGTAGGTGAGGATCATTGTCTTTTTTTTTGTAATTTAACTAAGGTTTGATTTTGGTCAACATTAACTGTGAGTTATTTTGATGGCATGCATAAACAAGTGCCTAATGTCATCGTCCACTCTGTCAGAGAGGAAAACAGATCTGACAGGACTTAGAGCTAATTCTCTGTCATACTTTTGCAGTGACACTGTTTCAACATGATGAGACTTTCCACTGGTGCTCTGTGGCTTGCTGTCAGACAGAAAAATGACTCTATGTCAGGTGGAGTTGTTTTCCAGAATGGATCTGGAAAGATCTTAAATGCCTTGAGTGCAAACGGGCATCCTTGCAGTCCCCTAGGCTACCCGCAAGTTATTGTGAAGAGTTAGGGAAATTTCCCACTGCAACAAGACCATCATCTGGGCGTGTTGCTTTTGAGTCATAAGCGTGTGCATCAGTGACAAGTTAGACAATTAGACAGAAATAACAACAAATCAACCTGTCGTTAAAAAAAAATTCTTGAAGCGTCTAAAGTGCAATGAATGACATGATTTATGCTGATTGCTACTTGTATTTATGAATAAGAATATTGAGCAGCTGTCAGTTAGGATGAAACTTCTCACTGCCACATATAACAGGGTTTACCAGATAAACACACAGGCATCAATCTTTCTAACAAAACACTGCCAGCGCTCATGTGGTGGGCATGAGAACACAACTGAGGGAGAATGCTGTCTTTAGTACAACAGTGGCTGTACACGGTTTCATATCTAATCTTTCAAGAATAGGCTGAAGTGTCATTATAGCAGTTTTCAGAATCCTGTATTCACTTTTTCTTTCTATAAATGAAAGGCCTGTCATAAAATGACTGCTGTAGGGGTAAACACAAACAAATGTACATATCCCACAGAGGGTTTTAAAAGAAGAGGGGGTTTTTTTTGGAAAGAGAAGACATGGTTTTCTACCCTGGTGCCGGAGGGGGCAGATATAAAGAGAGTAATAGTTAGACTGCGGTCACATTGGTATGCAGACAGTCATGAAAGCAGTGCAGTACCTGTTGCATCTTGCAAATTCATTTGCTGAATATTGTGAAATTTCACTGCTTAAATTGGGAAGGCCCTATTTTATCGTACCTAAATGGATTGGTGGTACAATTAGATAAACACAACATACTGATACACACTGGTCTACTGAGGCATCATCATCCACATTATCAGTAACTTCATCATCAAAGAAACAAAATCTAAATGTTATTATGACGTACAGATGTTGAGGACTTTAAAGGCACTATTTATTTAGTGAAATCTGGCAAACATCTGTTTGAACAAAAGTGTACATCCTGTATTAACTTTATAATGCTTATTGTATCAATCTGTTATTATCAATACAGTTTTGTCAGATTTTTTAACTGGATTGTATTGGTCAACTAGCCTACATACATTTATCACTGGTCTCATATTTGCAGATGAACTGCTGTTTACCTAAATTACAAACAGGACTTATCTACAGCCATGGGAGCTCTGTGAGACTGTACGGCAGAGCGATGTTGTGAGCTAAATGCTAACATTAGCATGCTAACATACTCACAATGATAATGCTAAGATGCAGATGTTTAGGAGGTAATGTTTAATATGTTGACCATTGTCGTTTACTGTGTTAGCATGCTAATTAGCACTAAACACAAAGTACATAAACCAAAGTATTGGACAAATTAAGATTCTGATGATGATGACGTTAGGTGGAAAGTGGAGGGTGACCAAAGTAATTTTAATTTATCCTGAGTGGGACATTAATAAGTTACCAAATTTCATGCTAATCCATCCAATTGTTGTTGAGACATTTCACTCAAACCAAACATATCAAAATCATGGTGGCGCCAGAGAAAAGTCAGGAAATCACAGAAGGATTTGTCTTCTAGGTACCAAATGCCATTGTAATTCATCAAATAGTTGTTAGTAGTTAGATAGTTCAGTCTGGACCAAAGCGGTGGACCTGCCAACAGACAGACCAACATTATCATCCGTAGAGCCATGCCACTGGCTAAAATCATATTTCTGGTTATGGTTTATCCATGCAGACAGTTTTGCTTTTATTCACCCAGATTTTGAGATACTACATTAAAACATTTAAAAATGAAGGTTATCTATATAATACACACACAGTAATCTTAACTATTACTTACAGTCCTCTTATAAGCTTTTTCTTGTCTCCCTGAGAGGAGCTTGCTGGAGAGTCATCATGCGAACTAAATATAGAAAACAATAAATACATTGGCAAATTGTTATTTAAAAAACAGCAAACTCTCTGAATGATCCACAGCACCAGCAGTCATCAGTCAACAGTCGTCAGGGTCCTCGTGAGTCCTGTCAGTTCAAGTTTGAATCAAAACTGTTGACAAGGATGGTGCTGTTGAATGTTTTACTGATTGATTTTCAATTACTTAAATTGGGAGCCCCACAAATTTTCAGTTCACTTCCATTGTACTGGGGTGGCAGCAGAATGTCAAAGAATGTTAAAACCTCATCAGCAAATTACATTTTTTTTACACCTTTCATGCTATACAGTCCCACAAATATAACCCAGTTATATCAGTACTCAGAAAGTAAAAAACATGGTTTGTGGTGTCAAAAGTCACACATGCCAAAGATGTCTGGCATTACATTCTGTCAAAATGGCAGTTAACAAGGCAACGCATCATCTGTGACTCCTCTCCCATTGGTCAGAGAACCTGCTGCCGAGGTGTCGACCTGTGATTAAGACTCCAGTAAATCTTCCCACCCAGGGAGCCTTGGAAAAGAAGAGCTTCCCCTCAGGTCAGTCTGCTCCTGCAGGGGATGAGCCTCGCTTTCCTCTGTATCTGCCCTTTGGGCTAAATCTCATACTCCAACCTGGATCTCTATTTCTTCTGGGTTTCTCACAGGGCCAGACTGCAGGCAAAATGTTGCTTTTAAGAGCTTGGTTAGATTTTTCTTTGCATGCAGTTTGATTGAATTCGTTTTAAAAGGTGTAATATTAGGGATATGGTGCAATATATGCTGAAGTGTGATAAGATGACACCCAGGCAGAGCTATCAGGCGCCTCAAAGTGACAGGCAACCTTACATACCTCCCTCCATTCTCCTCTCAGGCAAATTCCTCTCTTGCTGTCTTTCTTTCTGTGTTTCTCAACTCTTTTTTGTCCTTTTTTTCTTTTTCAAAGGAGTTAAGATAAACATAATGCCTCGCTCTTTACTTTTCGATTTGATTTTTTATTGTTTAATTTAAACCTGCTGAGGTTTAACCTTACTGTTATATTCTCTGTGTTAGACTTGTATCTTTTCATGGACCCGTATTCATTTTTGCCACCGGATTGTTTAACCTTTTAATGAACTTAGCTATTGAGTTTTTCACAGACTGGGCTCTCATAAGGATCTCTATTATCTCCTAGTGTAATTAAGGTGTTCTGTCAATGGTCAATCATCATACCCTATTGTCAATATAATTGCTTATAATAGAAATGTTGACACATAACATAATCTACAATAATAACTCTTTCTGTGGTGCACTTCTATGGTGGTAATTGCTCCACAAATTGACCAATCACAGTGCTGTGCTTCAAGACCCACATCCTACCCAGCCAATCATACTGATCAGTGGAAGTCTGGAGGCCTAGTCTGTGCACTCTGTGCAATGCTAGCTACTGTATGAAGTGGGCTTGACTGCAGGTAGTTAGCCTCAGCATAATCTAATGATGCATACTTCCCCCTGTTTATGGCAGCCAGGGAAGAGGGAGCGCTAGCCTGTGCTTGTCCGCTGCTGAGAATGCCCATTAACGCTTTCCCCCCTCAGGTGATGACCACCTGAGCTATCAAAGACAAGAGTGTCTCTAACACCACCCTCCCCCTCTTCCCCCCCTCATCACACTATATCCCCACCTTTGCTCCGCCCTCTACCCAGACACGTGCTGTGCAGTCGCAGCTGTTTTTCCTTTCCAAAAGTTCCCTTTCCATACATTGATTTGTGATATTGGGCTATATAAATAAAACTGACTTGACTAGATTTTTTGAACACTTGATACCTTTATTAAATAGCATAAATAAGTAAAAGGCTAGGAAACAAGAAAGATAGAGATGGGGAAAGACATGCAACAAAAGTCCACAGCCAGACATGAACAAGTGTTGTTGCAGTTCATGGTCGGTGCAGGCTATGTAGGTCTAGTAGATTGGAACAGTTTGCAAAGTTTGTGTAAACCATCTCTCAGATCTCCTGAAAACAAAGACAAATTAATTAAATACAAAAAATCTGCAGAATCAAATCATTAAAGAGCTGTCATTTACCTTCCTCAAGTTTTGCTTAATAGGAGTTGTTATCAGTATATATTTTGTATATATTTTACTATAACACAGAGGGTACATGGCAGGCCTAATGATCTTGAGCACAGTTCTCTTACAGTCCCCTGCCTTTGTCCAGCACATATCCAAACTTCCTGTCAGTGTCCCTAAACCCATAATAGATGTGTGTATCTTCCCGTCTGGGATGCATGATTCACTGTCCCTGAAACACAGAACCACCTAATCTTGAAGAACAGATAAAGCTAATTAGGGGAAAGAAGCATCAATCAGTTCTATGGCTCATTATGTATTGTACATACCAAGAGTGGCATCTCAGTCACTGGGTCATACACACATAGCTATTATTATGAGTTATGTCAAGAGGAAGCTCTTAGACTTGAAGAAAGCTGTATTGAAAGTTTCCTTCATTCTTTTGGGACTAACCATTTCACCAAGCAAGGAGCTAAATTAAGTGCAGAAATCAGTCTCTTTTGTTGAAATGACCTTTGACAGTATAACTCATCTCAGAGACCAGCAATCTGGCGAGCAGCTCTGTTTGGATGTGCAACATGCATTAATACAGCTGTCACAGAGACACACACACCCTTTCCGATGATTACAGCAGGTCCAGGAGGTTCACTGAACTCTGAGCAGGGGCTTTTAGCTTAAAGTAGAGCTTATTAAAAAGAAAATCATCTTAACTATTTTGTTTATAAATGTTTATACTTTAATTGGTTCAAATTTCTTCACAATTAATGAGAATTCTGTGCACCTTCCCCTATTTTTTTGAAGACTGTTGTGTTGTGTAAGACACTACGGTTGCCTTGGAAGAAAGCCAATATATTAGGTTGTAGGACTGCATTCACCCTGTAGGTGGGAGTGTAACTCTTTACAATCTGCAGTAGATGTAGTTGATCTGTGTAGAGGCTACTAGATGTTACACATAAATATAAGAAGATTGTAATAATTTTATGTCAAATATCAAACAGTAAATGATCATTGCTTTTATTAGCCATCATAAAATGTGCGTGCGTCAAACAGGCGTGTGTTGATGAGTGACGCTCATGATGAGCTCACTAGCAAGGTGTGAACAGGTATGTAAATAGGCATGGATATTTACTGTTTGGCATGCCCTGACAAGAATGGATTATATACTTTAACAACTTCACTGAGGAACAATGTTCACTATATACAGTGCATAAGACACAATTGGTGCATAATCAAATAAGCCTGCCAAGTGGAAATTACTGTGGAGTGATTATGAAACAAAAACACACACCACACTCATCCTCAAAATAATATTCCTCCTAATGAATAAAATAAGCCAATACTCACCAAACCACATTGGCGTTTATTAATATTTTTCTAAAATACTTTGCAGCTTATGAATGTAGCAATAAAGATATTATACATCTATCCATAATATGTCTGATACAAAAAATACACAATTTTGAGTAATATAAAATTATATAATATAAAATACTTCAAAGACATAACATAAACAGCAGCGCAGGGTAAAAGAAAAGAGACAAAGTTGTTTAGGCACTGTAATAGGAAACTCTTTATCTGCTCATCACAGTGTTATCAAATTACACTTTATTATCTGAAAACTGGGATAGTCTGAAAAGAAAAGAGCTGGGAAGAAGCCAGAGGTTGCCTGTTATCAATGTTATGCTTTACTCTCGTCTGGTCTCTAAAGTTATTATTTTGGATTCGGATTTTAATGGGTTTTTGACAATATTTTCCAAGTTTTTAAACTTTAGAAATCATTGTAATTTAAGTGAGAAATGGATAAAAGATAATTCGACATTACAGGGTTTTCATGCAATTGCTATGAAGACAGAAACGGACAAAAAGCAAACTGTTTCTTTCTGAATATTCAACTACTCTTACAGTAATGTTTTAATATTAAGTTCAGCTGGACACAAGCAAGATTAACTGCTCAAACCAGTCATGACAGACAGTGGAATACTTTATGATGTTGTTAAATAGTGATATGAAAGGTCCTCATGAATTAAGGTCCACAGTGGCCACAGCACATCTCTAACTGTTAGAGCGTGCTGGCTGTGATGAAGACGTAGATCCTGGCCTGGAAAGTGGTGAATGTCCCCTGTCTCCAAAGCTTCATCTCCACATTAATTAAGAAATCCTGCGGACCTTCAACCTGCCGATGCAAGTACACAGCTCCAGTGTAGGCATTCAGCTTCCGGGTGCTGAAGTAGTTGTCCTCGTTTCCCTGCGTTATGCTGACGATGACATTGTCTCCTGAGTAGGCAGGTGAGGGTCCGATGCGGAAGATCTGAGCAGGGATGACGATGTTGGACTGGAAGCTGAGGTAGTAATAGGTGATTCTCAGAGGAGAGTTTTGACACTCCAGGTAGTTAGGACAGCTGATCCGCTCACAGCGCCTACAAGGGACACAGGGAAGGCAGGTTGTATAGCACATTTCAACAACAAAGTTCTTTAAATAAAACATAGTAGGCAAGGCATTGAGACAAGATTTATTGTCTCAAAGGGAAGGTCAGATGTTCACAGACAAAAATTCAAGATCGAAGAAGCACAATGCTACAATATGCATTATTATAAAATCAGTTACCTCTATATTAATTCTTACTGAAACAATAGAGTCAAATATATCCAAAAAGAGTGATAAAGCAAACAAACATACATGTTAAGCAGATTCCCCAACAGTTAAACTGACATCTGCCATCTAATGCTGATTCACGAGTTGTCCTGATCCACTTCAAATTTATTTTTATTATCCTTTTGCTCCCCTGTCTCTTCTTGTTTGAATTAAATCCTTTATATAATGAACTAACCAATTATCTAATCACAAAAAACAGAATGTTAAACTTTTGAAAGATCAATGAGGCATCATATTAAACATTCGTATGGGTTTTAAACAGATTTCATCACTTACGTGTCGGAAACTTTGCGGTAGTTTGGTGGACAGTTGAGAGAAAGGCAGCGGTACCCTCCTTGAATATTGTAGCAGGTCTCAGCTAGAGAGCAGTTATGGGCCCCTGTGGCACACTCATCAATATCTAAAACACACAGTTAATGCATCAATGCAATGTTAAAGCATCATTGCTGAAAAATGTAAGACAAAAACTAGTCCCTGTGGGGGGAAGAAGACTGCTCAAGGAAAAAAATGTGTCCAATAAAGTTTTATAGCCTGTGTAATTATAGAACTACTGTAAAAGTACCAATTATATTTATCTGAGCAAAACATTACTATACACTCTATGTAGAGTTAAATGGGTGCCGAGACATTTAAAAAATCTATTTCAGAGCAGAACTGGTAATGAAGTCTCTAAAGTACAGTGAGTGTATGCATTTTGTTGGTTTTGTTTTTGTGGAGGGTTATATCACCTCTGCAAGAGCGTCCATTTGGAGACATGGTGTAGCCATTTTCAGGACAAGCACACTGGTAACTGCCAAGAACGTTCACACATTTATAGGTGCACAGATGGCCGATGCTCTGGGAACACTCATCGATGTCTGGGTGACAAGGAAGATGTAAATCATGTGAAATGGCTTCATAAACTTGTCCAAGCATTAGTGTGGTGTAAATATGGTATTTGGGACTCGTAATAGAGTGTGCCCCACCTTCACAGGTGTGCCCATCCTCCTTGAGGTGGTAGCCCTTTCTGCAGTAGCACTGGTAGGAACCGTAGATGTTGGCACACTCCTGACTGCATGGGCTGGCCAAACACTCATTCACATCTGGAGATTAGAGGTTAGAGCTCATTACTGTCACAATTCACTTGATCAAAGGCTTTTCAATGTTTTTATCCTAACATATAAACAAGCTGTTGTTATTAAGCCAATTATGTTTTTACTGGTTTGTGCTTGAAGGCACGGTGTGACATACAGTATAATACAATAATACCTCTAACTGCCATCCTTCTTCAGCAATGTTTTGTACAGTGGCCAGCTTTAAAATCAGCTCAGTGTAGGAATCTGTACTGTTCATGCGCACACACAAGCCTGGTACACCAACAAACACACACACACTGGCATATATTCACGTACAGATTCACAAAAACATACTATTACATGTGCCAACACGTACACATGGATGCACTCTCTCACACCCATGCAGACAGACATTAATACACACACACACCTTCACAGTTCTTGCCATTGCCGGATAAGCGGAAGCCAGAGGTACACGAGCATTCGTAGGAGCCCGGGGTGTTCTCACAGGTCTGGGCACACAGGCGGCCTGGGTAGCGCCAGCACTCATTTACATCTGAGAGGAAGAAGCAGTGTCATCATACCTCTGTAAGTGTGTATTGCATTTATGTATTCGCACCCATGTGTGCAAGTGCACGTGTGCAACTGAGCGCGATCGGGTTTGCTGCCCTACACGGCCTTATACGTGTGCATGCCTGTGCGTGTTTGTGTGCATGTCAATGAGAATGCGATGTCAGGGGACCAGCTGCCTGCTGATAGTCTAAACACTTGAGCAGAGTCCATTATCATGAGAGTCACAACACAGTGAAACACAAACAGAGGGAGCAGCAGGAGCAGCAGCAGGGGCAGAACAGAGTCCTGCAGCAGGAGACGTGATCGGCCCAGTGGCTACTGCAGGAGCCAGCAGCAGAGCCGGTGAAACAGCAGCAGCTCTCCCACCACAGAATAATAAACAGGAGCAGCAGAATAGGCAGACAAAGAAGAAGGGTGGCTGTACAGTAGTGCAAACAAGTGAAAAAGTGATGAAGGGCAAAAGCAAGGGAAGGAGAGAACAGAATGAGCAGAAAACTGAGAGACAGGAGGGTGAAGGCAAAATGTAGCCTATAAAGCAAAAAAAAATTATCTGTAGCAACGTAGCATGTGTACTACTTCTGTGTGACTATGTATATGATGTTCAACATACCTACACACATCCTCCTGAATGAGTCATACTGATAGCCTGTCTGGCATTCACAACGATAGGAACCAGGCAGATTGTGGCACAGCTGGCCCTCGCCACATCGATGCAGACTGTCCTGACACTCGTCCACATCTACAAGACAGACACAATGGTAAAGAAATGGAACAATCAATTAAATGACAGTGATAACATTCAGCTGCCACCACTTCATGAATGAGTGTCATTTGTTAATGTGTAACAACTACACATCATACCAATACATCTGGATCCATCGGGACCTGCATGATAGCCACGGCTACATATTATCTTCCTCTGGCACATGTAGGATCCCACGGTGTTGATGCAGTTAAATTCCACGCTGCATGGCGGGGTCAAAGCCTCACACTCATTAATGTCTGTTACAGGGAGAGAGAACAGGGAGGGACATGAAAAAAAGACAGAACAAGAGAGGAGACCTGAAGGCACAAAGGCAAGGCATGAGAGACCAGAGGGCAGCTCTTTAGCCACACTGTGATATCAAAGAAAACACACACAGTTGCATTCCCTTGGATAACTTTGTTGTGTGTCTGACGTTTTCTCAATTTTCTCATTTCTCAGAGCATTTCTTTTACACTTCTTTTACAGGGGCGTCGGCTGCCTCGACATGTCCCAGTTCCTGCCCCCGGGGGCTAATTCCACAACATCAGTTTGTACTGGAGGAGGACAGAGGATTGGCTTTTATCCACCCCTCTGTAGCCCCTAACAGCAACCGCTCTGATCTCCTGTCTGTGTGGCATTTAACCCCTCTGTCACTGCATGGCTGATTCACCTGCATAGTGTACAGTCGTGCCTTTGATTGACCTGTGGGGACATTTTGTGCTTGGCCTGGTTCACTCACTTGTGCTTGGGAACAAGATTAGGAATTTCAAAAACAAAAACCAACTTATGTAAACCAGGTTGAAGACCCTTGTTTGCTTGTTTGACCCTCATTCAGTGAAACATAATTATGCTAAATTACATTTTACAAACACTTAGTAACACAATTAGCACCATTAAAACCAAAAGAAAGTGATTAATTCAAAACCTCCATACATGTTGCCCTCAATCCCTTGTCCAAGACTGGGAACAAACCTTGCTTCAACATTAGCAATTAAATCATCATCTTATTAAGAAGGTGATTTGTCTTACCTATGCAGTTGCCCTGCGCGTCCTGGTTAAAGCCCACAGGACATCGAGCTTTGGGGTTGCATCTGAATGAGCCCTCGGTATTCACACACTCAAAGCCAAGTCCACAGTTATGGCTTCTCTGCACACACTCATTGATATCTGAGGAATGAGATGAATAAATGAGCTAATGCAGAATGAATAAAAATAAAAATAAAGCACCAACCAATCAAACAGTATTAGTTTCAACCTAATATTTCAGTACAACTGTTAACTACAGTGCAAGTGAGATACATACATGTAATGTCACATTTTGCCACTGGATGGCACTGTGGTTAAATGGCAGATTGTGCAGGTACTCACTTTTACTGCTGCTCATCTATCATAAAGCTTTCTGTGTCAATACTTTAGAGGCTAATCAAGAGTAAAAGAATTGCATTACAAAATCGTATCTATACAAATTACTCTTGGTGCAACCAGAATGGCCTGAATGACGATTTATAATTTCAACTAGAGGAATACATCTAATGAGTCAAACCAGCAGAAGTCACGTGCAATAGTCTTCTTGTGCAATGTGTGAATTAATATTGCGGCATATTCCCCCAGAGTCCTCGAACACCTGCCTACTAAGGGATGTGCCTCCTGTCAATCAGCCATCCACATCTGTTGCCAAAGTATAAACCAAAGCTGGAGGGAAATCACAATCTCAAAAGAACACCAAATGTGGTGATTGTGTGTGTGTGTGTGTGTGTGTGTGTGTGTGTTTGTGTGTGTGTGTGCATAATACATGAGTGTCTAGTGGTTTCAAGCAGACTTGCAGGATTTCACCACTGTAATTGCTGTATAGAGGCCTTAACCAGCTCTGGCAGGCATCCCTTTGCTATACTGTGGGGTAGGTCTCTAAACAGCTATAGTGATTGAGCATCTTGCTTCTGACACAAGCCTGGCAGAGTCTGCAAGAGCTGAGTGAGCCCGACACTGACGGAGACAGAGTGAGAAAAGCCAGAAAGCAGGATAACTGTGTGACTGATTGGCAGTAACCACCCTCCCAGTAAAGGCAAGGGGCTCAAGGAACCTACAAAGGTCAAAGAGGCCACTTGCTGTATTGAGAGAATTTAACCCCCTGAGCCCATGGCCCCCTGTTTTCACTTCCTTTATTTACAGGCTTATGGCATAGACACTGCATGTGTTAGTAAGACCATGTCATATAGCCTATTGTTATTTCCAGAATAAAGATGGCTGAAATGCCATCAAGATACTATGTATGTGCAAGAGCACTTTTTATGAATAGAAAAGTTTTGCGTAATTTAAAATTGTTTGGGGTTTTTAGCCATGCTAATGGAATGGCTCTATGCAGGCCAATGCAAGTGTGTTGTTTGGTCGGCTGGTCCACCACTCTGGACTAGACAAGAAATATCTCAACAACTATTGGATGGATTGCTATGAAATTACAGGTATTCAATTAATCCTACTGACTTTGGTGACCAAACACCTACAAAAGTCAAGACATCGCCATTCACCTCAGCTGCACATTGTGTTCACTGCTAATTAGCAAATGTTAGCATGCTAATAAACTGAACTTAAGATGATGAACATTATACCTGCTAAACATCAGCAGAAGTATGGATGCTTAGATTATATTAATATCTGTGTTCCAGGGCTATAACAACAATATTGACAGGACATTCTCGGTCTTATTACTGTCAAAAAAATCCACTGATTGTGTAAAACATAAAAAAGCCACTCATTGTCTCTCCTGCTGTAAACAGGAAGTATAATGTTGCCACGAGTTACTGAGTTAGCTGTAGGCTACACCTGAGCCCCTCTTTTGCACCTTGTTTGGTTTACATGTAGGCAGGATATACAGGTAATGAACTGGATTGTATTTGAAAGTAAAAAAAGTCTAAATTTGATGATTATGTGCCATAACTAGAAAGAGTAAGTTGTACTGATTTAGGTAATAGTAAGGCTATATGACAAGATTCTTGAACACAGTGGGTTAGGAACATAGTGAATATTGATGCAAGATTTCACAATTAATTAACAGTCTTAATTTAGTCATTCTGTTTAGAGAAGGCAGAGTTTCTCCCTTGTGTGGGGAATTTACTTCATTTGTTTTTATTACAGTCTCTTAGTAAGTCATGAATAGGAAATAGATAGTGCAACACAAAGATGGCTTTCCACTCTGCATTTATGCCGACGACCTGAAGTGGCAGCTGTTTGGTGGCTTACAGTTAAACACACTTTCTTATTAAATGCCCATTTTGCCTGATTGAACATTCTTTAAGTTCACAAGGAGCTGCAGATTAGCCGAGTTTCCCATCAGCAGTGGCAAACAGCATTTACAGCACATCTTAGAGGTCCTTCTTCCAGAACACTGCTGCTGCTTATGAACGAGACCTCTGCACAGGCCCAATTCATGGTGCATGGAAATAATGAGACATATTGGGAGGTTTACTATTGCATCTCAAAGTTGGGCGCCACCCACAAAGACAGGCCAGGAAGCCCTTCAAACTGAGAGTTAACAGACAGTAAATACTATGGAAATAGCTCTGGAGATATATTTCTTATTATTCCCTCATATCTGTGTGCTCACATGTGAAATTACATGATCACTGGATGTGAAGAATAAAAAATATATAATTTTCAATACTTTCTCTCCAGGGTGGTAAAAGTGATTGTTTGCCTGAACAATGTGCTTTCCTTACATTGTGAACATTCAGTAATACAAACTCCCTCTTGCTGGTATTTACAACATACTCACTGTGGGTGGAATGAATACTGTGATGCTGACAAGGTGTGGTGTACCTTCACAAATGTCGTTGTTGATCTGGTATCCTGGGGGACAGGTGATCAGTTTCTGGCAGATGTAACTCCCTCGTGTGTTCACACAGCGCTCGTTCAACTGGCAGGCACGTGCGGACAAACACTCATTTATTTCTGGATGTATAAAAAAAAATAAAGGGACAAATGTGTCAGTGGAGAAGAAAGAGAATAATTAATAAAAGTGCACAGTAGAAGATGCTGGACGGATGGGTTTAGAAAATGCAGAGATGCACATAAATACCATCAACTGAGTTGTAGTCTGTGTGTAACAGTCATAAGTTAGAAGTAAATAAAAGAGACAGGTTGGACCCTCCCCTGGGAGAGTCATTAGATTAGGGGCTAGCCGCTGGGTACAACATCCACACAATGAGAAACTTGTCACCATACTGAGCCACTCTCTGTGTCACTGCCACTGTTTGCTGCTGTCAAAGCAGGAGGCAGACCAGTGGTTATGGCTTAACTTAAATATATATCCCCAGGGAGACAGCTTAGACACATAGAGCAGTAGCTGATCAGCCTTGTGATAAAACACATAGTCCACCACCATGCTGAGTGGAAATGAAGGCTAGATGTGGGATGCAGTTGGTGAGATATATTGTGATAATGCATAGATAGTTGGGATGATCCCTCTAGTAGAGACTCAGTTCAGGAACAAGATAAAAACAAC
>JAVQJL010000343.1:0-10278 GCA_036024295.1 Nannoperca obscura
ACTGAACAGACTGTGTTGAGAACTCCTTTTCTCTTTTCTCTGCAGATGAAATACAACTTTTGAGATAAGAAATAAATTCAGCATCGTTTTTAACACTGAGGCCTCAGTAAACAGTAAAAAGACCTTTCGACCAGCACACACACACACACACACCAAAGCTATGGATGTGGGTGAAAGTGATTTCACCCCCCCCACCCCCCCAATCTGCTCTGGTCCACACTTGTGCACACGTACACACAGTAATGCTGCTGATCGTGGTCCCTACACTGCTGCAATATCAAACAAACGGATCATCAAACGGCCGCGGAGCAGAGAGCTGCCAGTCTCAGGATGCTCAAAACACATCGCGCCGCTTTCTGATACTTATTTACACGAGGCGTAGGAGCTCAAAGCTGTTTATTAAAAAAAGGCCCATCATCAAAACACAGAAGCTGCAAACAAGCATGCAGCGTAATGGAAGGGAAGGGTGAGCAGAAAGGAAACCTCGTTCTTATTCGCACCAGATCTCGCACACACACTGGATTAAAGGAAAGCTGCTTTTTGAAGCACGTCCTTGAAGAAATACAACGTTACGCACCGAGAACATCACATCTTTTCAGTTACAGATTAGAATAAATAATCACATGATGAAGAGAGCGAAGACTGAACCAACTCCACTTCATTTCTTCCTGTATTTGTTTTACTACGCCTTTATGGATGTCTTGCTCTAAACACAGTTAAACGCCAACTTCTCTTTGGTTCAGAGCTACCACACAGACAACTTTCTAACTTGTCCACTCACTTTAACTGACGCTTCACAGCAAATACACATGAATGAAAATCATAAGGGGTCAGACGAGGAACAATACCTAAAGCAAAGCTCTAAAAAGGGTAGGAATTATAGAAGTGATTAAAGGAAGTTCATGTTCTATTGGGAGTGCATCTCTTTAATGTAACCTTTCAGTACAGGAAAGTGCCCACTGTTTCTACAAGAATAAAACATTCTGAAAATACCATCTTCCTTTTCACTCTTCACTTCTTTTTTTTTTTATCACCACTGGTGTGATTATGTGGCAGTATTCATTTCCTAACTCTGTAACGCCTTAGCCCTTTCTCAACACCCTGATCCTTTCGCTCCACCCGTTCTCTTTCTGCGTCTCCTTTCTTGCACTCTCTCACATTCGCACCGTTTTACCTCCAGCAGCGTTATCTTCCGAACCATTAGACATCCTTGTGGATGGCTAATCTACTTTTCTAGAATATTTCTACTCCTAGGCAGTTAATCCCCCCAATACCGTACTTCTCTATACGGAGCAGTATTTATCTAACGGCCCCGCTCACCGTGGTGTGGACCCAGTGTGCCGGGGGGTGTTTGGTGTATTTGACAGCCAGTTCGACGACGCCCTCCCTCTGCAGCAGGCCTGGGCTGGAGCACATGGAGAAACCTCCCACCTTCTCCACACTGGGGATGAAGAAATCCACCCTGCACACACAACCACAAAAACACAATTAATGTATAATTCATGTGTTGTTTTTACCTCATTTTATTGTATTACATGCAGGGCTGGGCAAAATGGCCGAAAATGTTGTTGTCATGAAACGTTTTTCCCCCTCCACCTGACACGATTGGGTTTTTAAATCCTGCAACATGATTGGCTTTGATTCATGGTTTCTGATTGGCTCTTTTATTCCTGCGATGTGATTGTTTTATCGACCATTGCATGTACTACTTGTATTACATTACATGAATTACAACTACATGCACATTGTGATAAACATGGTCTGTACAGCTTTTTAAGAGGAAAATTCAAGCACTTTTAAGGTACCTAAACCGAATATTTCACACTCACTAAACCTTTAATTGTTACAATAAATGCCAGGAGACAACAAACAAATATGAGGACGAGATCGTTTCACTTCAAATATTAAATGATGAGTGATTGTTTAGATGACCAAACACCAGATTACGCTGAAAATCAAGACATTTTCAAATTCAAGCATACTTCTAACCTTGAAAACAAAGTTTTAAAATTAAGCATTTTTCAAAACTTTCAAGACTTCCAGGACAAACCCTGAATGAAACACAACTACCATCGTTTCATTTGACCCTTATCGTCATTATTGTGTTTTCACGCAAAAGTCATGTTACACTGGAAATACAGCCGACTTTTCACATTTCTAAACAGTAATCCATTCAGGAGGGAAAACGTGCTGAACTGAGGGTCAAAGTGTGAATGAAGGCAGCGTGGTGCCCTTTAACCTCGGTGAAGGGCGGCGGCCTGTTCCAGAACACAAGCACAACAAAACCAAACCAGATGGAAAGTTGCCTGCTTAGTTAGTTTAAACAAAGTGCAGCATCCCGGTCTTCCAGCATCTGTCCATCAACGAGCAAGGCAGCGCAAAACAGTTGGGCCAATGTTCCACCAACACAATGACCCGCTGTTACACTAGAGAGAGACACCAACTCCACAACCCTCAGAGGCATCATAAATATGGATGTGCGATGAAGAAGCACACATATGTTCCACCCACGTCCTCCTCTTCTTCTCTTCATCTTCCTCCTCTCCCACCTGGAGACGAACAGCTAAACAGTCCTTTTTTCTCGGAAACACTGAAACTCTAGGATTTCCAGCCATTTAAATTCACTACCAGACACCTCGGGGGCAACCGGCTGCTAGTTTTATAGCTCACCACCGCCCACCTACAGTATGGGCTCACGTGCAGATACTGCATGTGCAGGGTACACCAATTAGCATTGGCAACAGTGACTGACAGACTCAGACTCACTCAGAAATAAAGCTCTGCCTTCATCGAAGAAGTGCTTAACTTGCTATTAGAAGAGAGCCACTGGAAGTCAGCTTGAAAGCTTAAACATTGTATTGTAATGTGTAAAAAAAAAACAACAAGTAACTGAGTCTCAAGCACGTTTCAAGTCAAAGCTGCGAGTGTACGTACAACGCAGTGCACTCAGCGGGCACCAACACAAACCTACGAACACAGTCGGTTTGTTGGACTCCTTCCATTGGCTGATATGATGCATTCCTTGACAACAATAACGTTGAGCTGGCTCACATGTTGACTGTAACGTAGGAGTGTTACAAACTCCTGTTTACTGTAAAAGTTTTGTGAGCAAAGACAAATCAAGCACAATGCCACCACCTTGTGGTTACTATGAACACTACAGCCACTGTGAACGGCCTCCACAGGGAGGTTTCACACTAACCTAGACATATTCTGGCAGATTCTGTTTTGTTTTTTTTTGTTGTTTCACGAAGAAGGTGTTGCTATAGTAACTTCTGCTTTGAGCCCAACTGATCGGGGACCTGTTTAAGGAGGCGACTGTTGCATTCATGCAATGTCTGCAGAATGGTAAAAACAGGAAAACGTTTGGTTGCCAGGATAACCCCGGTTCTCTGAGAACCGAGACGCGTTAGCCTTTAGATTGTATTGATATGTACACGTCAGCTGCGGTGGCTTAGCAGCAATTTTGTCTCGGGTTAGCTGTCACTTACGGGAATGGGGGAGAAATTGGAAGCCCCAGAAATTCCCCGACATCTCAGAATTACAACTAGGAGGGTGATGTGAGCGGATGATGCACTACAATATGACGTGAACACTGCATAAGCACGACTCATGACTCTTTGTACTGTAACTATTGTTACTACGGCTCAACATCTTACATGAACACAACAATGTAATCAAACACATTGTCAGCCCTTGTTTTGCGCCTGCTCGTGTTGTATTCTTCTGTTGCGATGTTTCTGTTGATTTGAGTTGGTCACTCCTCTATTTAATGTCCTTTAAATGTTTGGGAATAGGCAAATCATCTAACAGAAGCACGGACATGATTTTATTTGATTCATTCGTCGTCACGGGAGAGGTCACAAATGAGTTTAATAAAACACGTCTAAGCCAGAGTAACTTTATCACTTCTTTTAATCTCCTTAATATTATTACAAAACCTCAGGTGTCACAACACAATGTGACGGTGTTCCTCCACCCGACTAAATATTTAATGAGTTGGTCTACTCACCACTGTCCTGCTTTGAAGGTGAAGTCTGGATGGACGGCTATTCTCAGCCGTTTCACCGTCTCCGACTCATTTATGATGCCACATACTTCAGCTGGATACAGAGCCTGTGTTAGGCAGCCAGTCAAGCAGATAACACACACAAACACACACACACACACACAGGAAGAGAGCAGTTTAGGAGTGGGTTAATAATCTTAAAATGGACTGTCAGCAAATGAGTTTGTGACACAGTTAAAAAGTGGCACAGGTAACGGACACAGTCAAGACGAATGTAACTCAAATTCAAAATATCAACTTACATTTTGTCTGGAGTTGCTCGCTGTTCTCTCTAGATGGTCCGTTTGCCTTTTGGAGGACATGTTTCTTCTAGTAAAAAGGAGGTAGTGTTTGTCACTTAGTCTCAAACGCAGTGAGTGAAGAGCAACACAGCAGCCTGGTGTGACGAGAACATTCAGAAACGGCAGGTGGACTTCGCCCTCACTGCCAGCAAGCAAATAACAACTCACACCTTGTTGTGTCTAGCCATGCAAATAGTTTTGGCTTCATGTGCTTACATTTTGAGATGCTGGCCACTGACACTTGGAGGAAAACTATAAAGTGTGATATATCAAAAACATCAACACATAAAAACCAAATGATCTGTGGTTATCGAGGTGTGCTAAGGGTAAATGAGACAATCAGTTTTTCGTGATGTTGGTGAAGTAGCCCTTTAACCTTTGAACCAGCTGGACAACCATCTCACCTCGCGGCGGAGCTGGGGCCCGGCGGCCGGCAGCCCAGCAGCCCGGCGGCGGGACGCGGCAGGCTGAAGCTTCGGGCAGCGGAGGACAAGAAGCAGGGGACGCTCATCGCGACTGAGCGGATATCAGACAAGAGCACAAATAAAATACAAATACATTTGCCGTTAGCGTGAATATATGTGAATATCGGCAGTTAACGCTTTCGCCTATTTCCTTTGGGTTTCTTTTCGATTGTTAAATCCTCCGCACAGTTTAAATAAAACACCTGGGTGGGAGGGCACCGCGCACTTAACACGGAATAGTCTAGTGTAACTCCACATTCATGTTAGCTAAATGCCGACTAACTGCACAAGAACACCTCAGTACACATGATAATGCTCGCCGCCACCAACCGTGGTGCCTTTTGATGGATGCGGATGAAAGGAATAAGACTGCCCCGATCGTAAAACGTTACATACTGATCAAAAAGTGGCTAATTGTATTATTGTGACTATTTTAAAGGGAGTTTGGCGTAACCACCTCCGTCATGCGGCTAATTAGCTCTCTAGCTAAAGCCGCTAGCAAGTAAACACCGGTTTGTCACGTGACACAGACGCATAATACAAACGAGCCGCTGAGCTATTGTTCTTACCGAGATAAGATGACACTCAGTTTTTGTTAAATTATCTTCATATTTCCCTCCAGTATCTTCAGGATAACCTTGGTCATGTCTTGATTACACGACACTACTGACGACTTCTTCGCGTTCTCTGAGTTTTCTGGCGGGTCGTTCACAGGCGCATACCGCCCCCTACCGTTCCTGAGTGTAACACCAGAGCCTCGTCTCTTCAGGGTAAAAGATGTAGTCGTGTAAGACTGTCCTTCCTGAAGCATATTTACTATTTCGCGCTACATTTTCTGGAACATTACGCACATCACATTTATCTAAGACACATTTTGCCATAAAATGCATAGTCTTAACTTTGCGAAGACAACTTCTTCTCTTCTGCACCTCCCTTTGAAAACCTTCCCCCTTAACAGTTTTCTGAATGCTGCAGTAGTGTCTCCCCTTGACATCCTCTTCCCACTCCTGCCACCAATCCTTCCCTGCCTGTTTTATTAGTGATTTAGCCTCACCTTTCCCCAAGGGAATTTACAGTATTGTGTCATGATTCGCTTTCAATACTCTTTTTTTTTTTTTGCAATCTCCTCTGCTTTCTTATTACCCTTCAGAATTGCGCGTCTATTCCCGCGCCTTGTTGTCTCAATAACATCACATCATTAAATTCCCATCATTAAATCATCTCTTGCTGTTACTTTTGCGTGCAAGCCATTAAGTGCTGCAGTTGAATCTGAACAGCAACAACTCTTTCCGGCCTCACCCCTCAGCCCCCAGGATTATAGCAACTAACTCTGCTGTAAATACTGATATTAAGTCTTTTGCATATTATGATGTCAAACTCTGGAATGTACACTCCTGTTCCTACATGTCCACTCTCTGGATCTTTAGATCCATCAGCAAATATTGTCAAATAATTGAAGTAGTTTCTCTGCATATACTTTTGCACCACATATCCAATATTGTCCATATTTCTATCCCTCCATTCTTTCTTTTGCTCCACGAGCTGCAAATCCACCGTAGGTCTAAAGATGTCTTCCTTTTCTTTGATGTTGTACTGCAGCCTGGCTCTCTCAAGTACTGTTTGTAAAATACACAAATGATATTGTTTTATGGTTTGCAGGAGGAGGATCTGTCTCTGGCATCAACATTATAGCCTTCATGGATCAACATAATCATCTTTACTAGACTACATAATGCTTTATGTAGGACAGTCTTTGTTTGTGGCAAGAAAAAATTAAAATCAAGTGAAGAAATTAGGCCCATTTCTTAAAGAGATTAAAAAGTAATAACATTCAGAATACAACAAAATTAATTAGTATTTCATTTGTGTTGCTTTAAAGAAAATCCTCTTTAACGTTATTTGAATTACAACGGCAAACAGTCCTTTGTCTATTTATATCTATGCAGAGGTTCCACAATATTACATTTGCAGTGACGCAGTTTAGTAAATGTCTTGTATTTCTGCTCATGATTTGTGCAATTGCATTGCCACCCACTCAATAATATAATAATTTAGATGTTTTGCTGTCTTATATCTTTCTTTACTGCTTATCCTGCTTAGCAAGTAGCATATCATTCTGTATTTGAAGAAACGGTGGCTTGCTTTTGAATTTTGCTGTTAAACAGCTGTCATTGAAATTTAATCTTATTTGATGAAATTTTCCTGCACTGCATGAATTGTTTACAACTTGGAAAAACTACAATATCAAGCACATAGATTGGATGATCAGTATTAAGAAATAGTAAATCACTTATTCATGCACACATTCAACTGTAGTACATAATTGTGTGTTTGTGATACATTCTATTTGATTCAGTTACATTGATTTTCACATTTTAACCCTTAGCAGTCTTGGGCTATTTTAGCCGTGTTTGAATACTTTGGATTTGGCTTTCATATACCACGTTTACCAAAAAACAATGTAGACAGAGATGAGTTTATCAGCAGCCTTTCTGACAATATGTACTAAATGAATGCTTTATTCATTCTCACACATGATGTTTTATTGATGTAGTTTGCCTCTTGCTCATTTGGTGAACTTGGTCAAACTATTGTCCCTTACTGATTTACAATACAGGACGATGAAAACTCCATATGATAAGCCTGTGGCATCACTGGAATAATGCAAAATATGAAATTAATTCTCAAGTATATTCATCTACATAAGTGAAGAGCGAGCCTTGATGACGAACAATCTTTTGTGTTTTGAATTTTGTTGATGGGGCAGCTCATTTGATTACATTAGGACTGTAGATTATTATTATTATTATTGTTATTACTACAACCTAAGGTATTTGGTATGGGACCTTTCACAACCTGTCAATCAACCAGCTCTGACCAGAACTGACTGTAGTGGTTTTACACAAACATCTTATTTTGTTGTGACATTGTTTTACTTTTAGATTTCTTTTCTTGTGCTTTTTATTTTATTGCATTTAATAAATCGTCCAGTGAAATGGAATTTTAAAGATGTTTCTTTATTGCACCAGGAGCCAGTGAAGTGACTGAAGTACAGGCGTTATATGGTCATGTTTGCATGGATGTGATGACACACACACACACACACACACACACAAACACACACATTTATATGGGGATTTTGATAGCGGGGCTTTGCAGAAGTCTGTTTCCACCAGTAGGTGACAGAAACAGACAATGCCTTGAAATTGTATCAGTTCAACAGGAGGGGAATTATAGATGACAATCATTGTTTTGAAAAACATTTATAAGCATTACTGTATACATCTAGGAGAACACTTATTTACACTTACAGTTTGTAAAAAGCTACTTTATACTTTATAGGAGAACCACAATCAAACATGTGCCGTTTGATTTGATTTTGCTAGGTATCAAAAAAGAGATGGTGCCTCTTTTCTGGAGGCACACGTTTCCCTCTCTGGGGACAACAAAATCTATGAATCCATCCATCAAATGAATACAGGTAGTCTGCAGTTGCTCGCAGCTTAGCATTTTAGTGTCTTTCAGCTCATTGTTTGGTTTTTCAGCCCACAACTTTACTGTTTTGGTTCACTCTCAACACTCATCGACCTTATTATACCCAGCAGCAGGCACGGAGTCCAACATTCCTTGGACTGATTCGCAAACGATTTGCTTATTGGATCACCTGAACTGTATTTCACCAGGCATAATTCCTGCAGTGTCACAATACCGTATTTGGAGTGAGGCTGCCTTCATCTTGATATTAATTGTGTAATACACTGATGAAGTCTAGGAGCTCTCTCATATGGCAGCTCTTTGTCTGACTGACCTATAAGCTTTTGGGTCTGAAATGACTTTTTTCACACTTTGAGGCTGATACCAAGCAATTTTTAGGACATATTTAAAACTTACTGAAAGAGCGGTCCTGTGCCACTGGCAGCACTGACAACAAATATAATTCATTTCATTGATTATCACCTAGCCTATGATTACACAATTATATATCTTGAAATGTAACAAACAAATGATCAAGAATGACAATTGGCTCCATCTGGTGGTCGGGTGAGTAGCTGCAGAAAAGAGTCGGGGAAGCACCATTATTCTGTGTGTCAAGCTCTTGGGCCATGACACACTTTGTAAGGTGCTCTGAAAGTGCTAGAACTATTTTGTTTCTCAAAGTCTGCTAAAACTAAAGCTTTTGTTTTACTACCTGTAATGTGTAGCAACATTGTATAGCTTTGATTATGTCCTGCAACAAAATGCCAATTTGTCAATCACATTTGGAAAAATCTATTTAAATCTATATAAAACAATTTTTTAAAATTCGATTTTTTAAAAAGTCCCCAAAAATGGTCCTGACTGAGTACTTGATGTAGGTCTTTGTTGTGGTGTTTCTTTACTTTTGCTGTTACAAGGACTACACGCACTAGCCAAATAGTAGAACAATAATGTTCTCTTAAGGGTAAACAGGCTTGTTCAGCTTCAAGACTTGGTTTAAAGTTACAGTTGTAATAAGGCAGTTTAACATCAGATATGTAGTGGTGTTGATTAAGATCATGGGTTTTTGTAATCAATTGAAGGTCATCCTAAATACAGTGCAGTGAATCAAATCTGTGTGTGCATAGTTGTATGTTTACGTGTGTTTACTTCTATTTGTCTATTATAAGAGTAACACTGACGAGAAAGCCACAACAAACAGAAGGAAAATTGCCAGCAACTGTTAGATTCCTTTCTGCATTCCTAAAGGTTTCATGGTTAGTGTCTGCAGTGCCGGTCACAGGTGAAGCTCAGATGAGCTTCCAACAGGACAAACAATACAATCCACAAATCAAGAACACAATGTAACAATGTAATGTAAAAACGAAACTCAGTTCATTCAAAATATCAGAACTCGGCCCGCTCCACCCAAATGCTCTAAAGAGGCAACTATTTATTTGTTTAGTTAGTACAATTCCTGCTGAAACTACTGAGCTGGAGCACATACATGTGTTTACTTGCGAGCAGTGTTTAAAGGGCACAGAAGGGTTTATGCTGTCTGAAAAGGCCAGTAAACCGTGCTTGTTACTATGCTTAGATACAGTAGCCACTCACTTCCTTTGAGAGGTTTTTGTTAGCTGACTCTACCAGTCCAACTGGCTGCCGTCCTGCTCTCGTTCTCATGGTTAGCACACCTTGGTTCAACCTGTTGTTCAATGCAGCACGTTGCACAATGACAGAGATTTTCAAGTTCATCACTACTGGACTCATACGCAGACGACACACGCGTGATGCAAGCACTTTACCGTCATCACACACACCAAAACACGAGCGTAGGCAGGCGCTAGTTTGGACTGGAGTGTATCTGAGACAACATAAACATTTTTGCATGGCTGAATGAGTCACTTTGGTGTGTTCATACGTTCCTCACTGCAGATTTATCTCAACCTATGACTTTGCAAATAGCAGCTCAGTATATATATATATATATATATATATATATATATAT
>JAVQJL010000355.1:0-13854 GCA_036024295.1 Nannoperca obscura
TGTAACATAGTTGAATAGGTTCAGGTTAAATCCTGCTAAATGGGGAAACCACGCCACCTGCTGTTGTGAAACTGTGACTGCATCACGTAGCGTAGTAGTAGCAAAGGATTATGGGTAATCTTCAAAGCTACGGAAGATTTCTCTGAGGTAACATGAATGTGAATGTCCGTGGACAAAGTTATTATTAACTTAATGAAAAGTGCATCAAAGTGAAGCTGGCTGTCTTTTGATTGTGTATTAATTGTTTAAGAGTCATTTCGCCATGTTTTTATGAAGTTAATGACTCGTTTTTTTGTGTGTTTTATTACTTTGTAAAATCTCAGTGTAGCTAGCTAACGTTAACATATGCCACGTTTCCAGACCGAGCATGCGCTGTTGTCCACAAGTGATGACATACCTCTCTGTCCATTAATGATGCAGGTACGTTACAGTATGTTACTTATGGTGTTATATTTGTGATTACTGATGTTGTAAACATGAAACGTTCTTATGGTTGCTTTGTCTTTTTCTTGCCTTGTGTTTCAAGGTGAATAATTGTTGTTAAAATGAAAAATACTTCAAAAAATGGTAACAGTCCTGCTATGAATCTGTAAACATTTTATATATGTTTGCATTTCCTGCAATCTTGGTCAGCTAAACAAAATTAGATAAATTTTATTTTATTTACATGATTCAAATCCACTATACGATCACTATCAGTGTATTGTTATATACAGAGTCAAATATGTATTCATGTTTCATTGGAAGTTGTACTGTAATCCAAAAAAAGCTACGGAAGATTTCTCTGAGACCGAGCATGCGCTGTTGTCCACAAGTGATGACATACCTCTCTGTCCATTAATGATGCAGATGCAGATGCTGAATAAACCTGCTGTTACCACCAACTGATCAACTCCAAGTGATTTAATTACGCAACCAGAAGACACATCACATAGGTCACACGCACACAAAAATAGTGAACATGATAAACATTATACCTGCTTAACAGCAACATGTTAGCACTGTCATTGTGTGAATGTTAGCATGCTAACACACTAAACTGAAATAGTGATAAACATTAGGCTATACCTGCTTAACATTAACATGTTAGCATTGTCATTGTGTGAATGTTAGCATGCTAACACACTAAACTGAAATAGTGATAAACATTATACCTGCTTAACATTAACATGTTAGCATTGTCATTGTGTGAATGTTAGCATGCTAACACCTTAAACTGAAATAGTGAACATGAAAAACATTATACCTGCTTAACATTAACATGTTAGCATTGTCATTGTGTGAATGTTAGCATGCTAACACGCTAAACTAAAATAGTGAACATGATAAACATTATACCTGCGGATGAGGATGTTAGCATGCTAACATGACTTCAGCAGGATGATAGTGTTGTTCTCTACCTGCTGAACGTGGACGTGGGTGGGCAGCTAACTGCTAACATGTTAGCCACACCAGCTTTAAACAAAACAATCAGATGTTGTGTTTACATCTTGTTCTGCTGCCTCCAGGTTGTGGTAGGAGTGTTAACTTATTAACAGTAGTTAAACCACTAAGAGGTGATTGTAGTAGTAGTTGACTTTACGGCAGCAGTAGGTCAGCAGAAGCTCGCTGTTAAACCTTGGGATCAGTTTTGTGTTTCTTCTTTCCGACTTTGGCCTCGAGTCTCAGATTAACCATTTATCTGGATGTCACTGAATTTAATTACTGTTGTGTTATTATGGAGAACAAAGAAGGTCATTAACTTCTCTTCAGTGGAAGACGAAAAGTTAGTTAAGAAAAGAACAAACAATTATAATAAATAACTGAAACTGTAGCAGATATTAAGGTAAATTACATAATTATTATTCACATGTATAACTGAAGACAAATCAACATATTTTTTACTGTTAAAAACACAAGAATATAAAGATCTTCAACAGCGTGAAAGAGCTTTTAAAATACTGTTGTTGTTGTTGTTGTTGTCTTGTTACTACGTGCATTAAAATAGCTGTCAATACATTTTAGACTGATGAAGAGTGAATCCTGAGTCTTGATGTTAGGGCGACCATTGCTTATTTACATTATATGTTTGTACTGTGGAATAAAAAGCTTTAAGGATGTTTGTAAAATGTATTTTCATTACAAGGATACTCTGAGTTTAGCTGGTGGAGGAACACACAATATATAAAAGTTCAAGTTACCGTTTCAAATCTTTGTTGCAGCTTCTGATTAATTGACAACAATAACAACAAAAAGGATCTAGATCAAGTTTGAGAAAAAGAAAAGAGAACGCAAAACAAGGTTTTTCCAACTCATTTTGTTTCTTTAATATAGACATTTTAATTTTTACAACACACTAAATATTCTAAATGACTAAACCTTTGTGTTCTCCAATGCAAATTCTCTCCAATTCAGCCCAAAAATGTGACGTTGTGCCCTGTAATTCCCCCCGAAGCCGTCCAGAACAAAACGCTACGAAGAGGCTTATCTGGAGGAAAAGTGACCAACAGGACGAAAAAAGCAGCAAAGAGACCGTGAACACGAATTTCCGGAGACTCTTTAATGCCGTTAATAATCAAACGTTCAAAAAAAAGACATCCACTAAAAGCAAGGAGCAGATCCAGGGAGTGACATTGAAAAGACTGCAGAATAAAAACTATATGAAGGCGAGTGGATCCTGTTGTATAGAAGATTGAAGTGGAGCTCTGTTGGACTTCAGGGGTTAGAAAGTTCAGCAGACTGAGGGATTAGAGAAGTGGCCTGCGTGACCTGCTCTGCTCATTGACACGGGGTCATGGGGTCAAACATGAGCGCGAGTGTGTCTAGACAAGTCCGTGTGTGTGTGTGTGTGTGTGTGTGTGTGTGTACTTCTGTCTTTGTGAGGACCAGTTTGAGTGGTCATTGAGGACATTTTGTCTGGTCCTCGTGAGCGATGAGAAGACCGGATCTTTTATCCAGTTCCTTTTATCCTGTGTTTCCAGCTGGGAGGTACGTTCCACCACTTCTTTTTTTGTTTTTTTATTCTAATAAATAAACACCTCTGTTATATAATTGCTGGCTCAGCGAGTGTGCACCGTGCCAGAGTCTGTCGCTGAGCAGCGGCTCTCACTAACAATCCCAGACATTAGATTTAATGTATAAACTACGAGTTTGCAACAGATTCCACCTAAATTAGAGGGTTTATCAACACAATGAGAAAACACTTTCATTTAAACTGAAAATACGATATAATTTATACTCAGGGTTCGTTCAAAGCCTTGCACTCCTTGACAAATGCCTGATTTCCAACATAATCTGGTGTTTCATCACTCATGCAAATCAAAAATCTTTTAATATTTAAATTGAAATGATCCGTCGTCATATTTGTTTGTTGTCTCCTGGCTTTTGTAGTTACAATTAAAAGCTTCGACTTGAAAGTGCTTTAAAAGTGCTTGAATTTGAGCTTGAACTGTAGCTAACCGTCCAGTTTCTGAAGGTGCAGTTTGAAATGATTCATGTAAGATAAAAACGACCTACTGAGGTTTGAATTCAACTATGTTTTAAAATATTGCTCGTAACAGAGAAGCAGTCCAGGACAGGTTTCACCTTGAGCACCTGCGCCCTCGGTAACAGAGGTGTCTCCATTGCAATGCTGCTGGCTTTTGGTCCAGATTTGGAGGAAACAAAGGTCTTGACAGGAGCAGGCTGGCAGGTTACCAGGAGGGGCTGAAACATACGTGCAGACCAACAGAACCGACACAACTCAAGCACCAAACATTCATCTTCTCAGCCCAAAGGAGACCAATCGAGTCCTTCAGAGCTGCTTCTGTCAGAGTGCAACGTGAACTGTAGGACATTTTTAGACTCTTTCTCTCTGCTTTCTTCTTGTTCAGTAAAAGAGAAGGAGACCAGTATTTTACTCAACTCAGCAGTGAAAATGAATCACCTGTGCATCTGTCTTTGCTTAATCCGTTTATGTAAATATATTATTGAGCATAAAGTCGACGTTATATGTTTAGTCTTAAAAATATTTTCCTTTTTCAAAATCTGGTAGAACTTTTAGCTTTTGGCTTTTTGTATTTTAACAACATTACACAACATTAGTAGACAAAAAAGTTCACGAATGAAAGGTTTTGTGAAAAAATGTTTAGTTTGGTAAGAAGTTTTTAACAGAAACAGCTGAATTTGAAGGGAATAATATAAAAAAATGGCGTCTTCAGGACTGAATTCACAGATTCAGAGGAACAAACGAGAGTTAAAAGTGTACTTTAGACACCGAATGTTAATGTGTCAGAGGCGGACGGAGCAGAGAGACTGAAGACTGAAGATGAATGAAGGAGGGAAATTTACTGCAGAGAGATAAGAGGACACTGAAGCAAAAGGGAGGATCGGTTGAGTCAAACAGATGAAGGTTAAATAATAACCAGCAAAACTCTCTTTTCTGCTCTGCAGCGCCTCGAATGTGTAGGAGAAGAAAAGTTAAACACCACATCTCCTGGTTTTGATCTGTTTGATGTTTTTTAACATTGCATATCCAAAAATCAAGTTGCACTTTGTAAATTATTATATTCAAACTTTTTAAATTGAAGGTGTGTTGGGAGAAGCTGTGTGTGTTTGTGACTGCGACATCTTAAATAAACACTGACATCTCAGGCCCTGAATGCAACACGATGTCACCAAGAGCACTGGACATGTTTTATATGCGAGTGATGTAGGTGACCCAATTCCTTCTCCACTCCTTGTCCTCACTGACACTAAACCTGGTGCATTCAGGTGCTCCTGTAAAGTCACACATTTACAGGTTCATCACCAGAAGGTTGCACCTCAAACAGTAAACACAGTCCCGGTGATAAACTGGGACATGTTTCATGACCCCTGCGTTTACAGGTTGTAATGTTTCACTTCAACACGTGATGGACAACATGTTGGCAAACAACAAAGGCAGTATGTGCATAAAACCACTTACACCACTTTGCGTTCTTTCTGAGAGTGAGAGGAGAAGGTGTCCATCAATCTCATGTTTGTGTGTTAAATACAAAGCTGGAGTCAGGACCTGGTTAGCTTAGCTTAGCACAAATACTGTAAGCAGGGGGAAACAGCTAGCCTGGCTTTGTTCAGAGTTAGAAAATGCACCCACCAACGGCTCTAAAGCCCTTTAATTCACCCGCTGCGTGCAGTTTGTTTAATCCGTACAGAAACGGTAATAATAAAACAACAATTTGTGGTTTTAGAAGGAGACATGTCCCGACGATCGCTGCACGTTGCTGTTGCCAAGAACAACACAGAAGAAAGGGAGGGACAGAAAAAAGAGAACAGTTAATCCATCCACCCAGCGAAATCCTGCGCATGCATCTCTGCCCGTTGCCGGGCAGCCTCACCGTGACAACGGGACTCTGGGAAGTCAGGAAGTAGTTTCAAACCACAACTGGTCATTTTTTTCTATATCTGTTTAATGATATAGTACAGGCTAGCTGTTTCCCCCTGCTTTCAGTCTTTATGCTAAGCTAAGCTAATCACATCCCGACATTCTTTACTCACGAGACATGAGATTAATGTCCCTCTTCTCATCTCTCTCTCTCTGCATGAATGCGATAAAACACATCTGCCAAAGCGACGAACAGTCATGTTGAACAGCTTCGTGGTGCACGGTGGATTATGGGTTACATAACGACCTGAAAGAGGTTTAACATTCTTTGGTGTAAATCTCATATCTACCAGGTAGATGCAGGCTGAAGCCAGGTTCCTACTCAGACTCTGGACTTGAAGCTTGCTTTCACACAAAGACACCTGACAGAAATATGAGTGTCGATCGTCTGAATCACAGCCAACAAACCTGTCGAACTTCAAACTGTAATGACCTGTGAACCAGTCCTGGGGGAGAAAAGGTGTTTTAGACGCTGGCATCCACAGTTTCAGTTTTAGTTTGAGTTGACACACAGGTCATGGAGGCCATGAAGGTACTTTAAAACCCTCAATTTGTGTCAGAAGTCAGCACTCCCTCTCTTTATTCAGTCAAACCTGAACACACAGACATATTACTAGTTTTAGTGTGGCGTACACCTTCCGAAGATACAATTTTATCCATCTAGCAAAAATAAACGTCCATAAATCCACTTACAAATCATAGGAAGAGAAGACGCTCTCTGTAGCTCCAGAACCAGCCTGAGAATCATCACAAAGTTTTATTCAGCATCAGAGTAATCCAGTGATCGTTGTCTGTGCGTCCACGGGTACAAACAGAAGCTGCTAACAGCTAAAGGGCATATGTTTAATGGTGCAACTTACTGAAACTTACTGAATCCCTGCAACATTATACTTCCTATTTATATCTCCTGAAGCATTATGGGAATCCAAAACTTAAAACACGATTATCTACCAAACAGAAGTAAGACAAATAATAATAATAGTGTCTGACTTTTAAAAAACTTGTTTTATAGCATTCTTTTATGCATACTGTCAAATAAAAGGTAAATAAAGACTCCAAATCACAGACCGACAGGACAGATTCAGTTATTTCAAAAATGTTTATTAAATTATTTATGTTTTCTACTCATAGAAAAAGCAGGCAACAAGTGATCCACCCCTTTTTGGAATTTGTGACACATCAATCACGTAAAAGGTAAAGACATTCATGTAAAAAAAAAGAGACAAATCTTTGTTACCTAACACACACAATGGAGTTTGTGTTACGCAGATGACACCTTGCTCTTTCTCATGAACCTGTAAACCATTTTCAGAGAATTGAACCCTTCCAAAAATGTCTCCAGAATTTCCTCGGACTGCATAGTGATTAAGACAGAGACACAAATGATAGATCACAGACAGTGTCAACATTTATCTCCTGGACTGCAGCCTCAGCGCAGATCAACACATTAGAGAACAGGTTTTTGTGTTCACATACATAGCAGCTTAATAATTCTTCCTAATGTCAGGCACTCTCGATGGAGGTGACAAACCCCTCATCCTTAATCTGTGGAAAAGTTTATTCCAAAGTTAATCTGAACCTCGAGAGAGTTAATTTGTTAGTGCAGAACTCCCTCTCACGGCCTCATGTTAGCTTTAGATAAACGTTTTAAGGTTTTGTCACAGGTTTTTGTCACTATCTTATAAAGTATAACATATTGTACGATATTATAGTGGAATTGAATTTTAGTTTGAATGTATTGTATCTGATAATGTACAAAGATCACCTGTTGTTAGATGTAATGCTCTTTTGGATTCTGCCATTGGCAGCGATGTTCTTACTCACAGCACTTGTGATTCTTCTCTTACAAGTTTGATGAGACGTCTTGTTGTTTTCCATCGTGGTTTTATGCACTTTATGTATTTGGATAAAAGCGTCTGCTAAATGCCTAAATGTAAATATAAATGTAGAACTAAGGCTGTGGATTTTACTTATGTCACTCGCATTAGCAGCGAGTCTCTTTAGTAAAAAAACCCCCATATTATTCACATTAGCACCTGACTATTGAGAATGTATGAACCGTCACCTTCAAACCATCCTTTTTACTTCTTCTGAGAAACATTTCAAACATTAGTCTCATAGTTTCTCTCTAAAACCTCAAGTCATTAATCATTGTACAGCCGAGCTGCTGTCATCAACCTGGATTGATGCTCATTTTGTTCATCGACTTAAAGTAAAGAATTTATCACCTTGGGAATGACTGCTAGTTGTAGTCAACATGTATTTACGCCATCGAATGGTCACTCAGTTGTCATAAATAACTAAATATGTAACATGTATATAGTGAATCTGTGAGGAATAAAACACAGCAGGTTACTGAACGGAGGTATACAGTAACAGGTTATAAATAAATGCTTTATAACTAAAATAGTATTATTACTATAGAATATTAATGTAGAGAAAACCCTGATCTAATTGATCAGATGAGATTAACTTTCACACAGTGGGTGTGTGCCTATTCAATTCACTTTTATTTATATAGTGCCATTTCATAACAACTCTTATAATAACAAAAGGAGGATTAACTCCTTTTAACAGGTAGAAACCTCGACCGGTTGAAACCTGCCCGAGAGGCTTTAGAGATATTTAAAACATTTGCATCTTAAATCCTGGCTGCCTCAGTCGCATAGCAGCCAGCGTGTGGAGGTCTGCTGATCGAAGCACCGAGGG
Source organism: Nannoperca obscura (assembly GCA_036024295.1). Taxonomy (NCBI): domain Eukaryota; kingdom Metazoa; phylum Chordata; class Actinopteri; order Centrarchiformes; family Percichthyidae; genus Nannoperca; species Nannoperca obscura. The sequence continues at coordinate 8,093 of JAVQJL010000355.1, forward strand.
ACCGCGACCGATAATCCCAGCTGTCGCCAGCAAAGTGTTACATCATCAGTCATCCTCTCTGCACAAACACAGAGTGTAACATAATCTGATTTATGTAATATGTTAATCCAATTGTCAACCAACGCCACAGTGACTCAGACTGAGGCTGTGGTCCAACAGCAGAGCTGGACTGGTTAGATAGGCCCGGTGTTCTTTATCTTAACGGACACTGGGCTCGCCCAATCACATCTTTAAACCCCTCCCTCTTTGGACTCAGTGTCAGACGCGTGCAAAGCGCCGTACACGATAAGGCCACTTCACTGGCCGCTGCTGTTCATTGCAGTGACGCGTCAACACGGCGGCCATATTGGTACAGGGAAGCCGCTCCTCCTAATGCATGTAGTCTACAGAGGCAGACCATCTCTGGCCAGAATGTGGGTTGCCAGATGCAGCATATGAGCACATCTTTGGGTCTCTGAACAGGCACAATGGGACCTGCAAACCTGGCAACCCCACTTTGACGACGAGACTTCAGGAAGCTGCACGCGGTCGCTGCACCTGAGTGAAGCTGTGCGTGTGTAAAGGTCAAAGGTTAAAGGGTTCGTTCAGTCAGCCGGCCTCTCCTGGTCACTGAGCCACGCAGAACTCCTGTAAAGTCATATTTTAAAAGTATATGTTTAATATGTTTAATCTTGAGGCCCGTTTGTCTGCTGGGGCGTGGCCTTCATAGACCGGTCGAGGCTGGTCTGCAGAGCTCAAAGAGCGCTGTTCCTGTCACCTGGCAACCTTTGCAGCAGCTGTTTGAGGTTTGAGGTTTTTCAATGTTTGTATCGTTAGCTAACCGAGTGAGCTGAACATGTAGACTCTGTACAGCTCTGTGCATCATCAACAGTACAGTACAGTCCATCACCATCACCCACAGGACGACATCACATCAGCGGCAAACGGCTGCAATGGGGCGTCTGCACGTCAGGGACCTGTGCCTGCGCCCGGAGGGACGTGTGGACAGGTGGCAGTTTAAAAGAGTCATTCTGCTCGTCCGCTGGCGACGGCATGTTTGCGTGCAGTGAATTCTGGGATATATCAGGCCGTGAAGGAGCCTCCTAAACCAGGAAAAGAAGGCCGCATTTGAAGGAGCATTTGAAATGGGACGTTTCAGACCCCTGGAACAGTCAGAGGGCCACGCTCATGTAAAATGTCTCACGCGGCACATCTCATGCGCTGTTTTCTTTGTGGCCGTGTGAAGTTTGAAACCCTGTTCTGTGTCTGACCGCCACTGCGTGTTTGTCTTGTGCAAATTATCTCTCTGTTCCTGGAAAAAGAAAAAACCGGCAGAGGAGGAATGCTTTGTGTACCTTTAACCCCTCACAGGCCCCTTTTGTCTGGCTGTGATCTGTTCATCCTCCGCCTGTGATCTCTGCTGTTGAAAGCAGATCCCAGTGACGCTCACACAGGAACAAAAGAAAGCTTCCTGCGCGGGATTACACTGTGACTCACAGGCGGGTGTTGAGTTTCCCAAAGGCTTCTTTAGACTCACGCGACTCTGCTGCAACACCAACAGCTATCGGAGCAGTTTATTAGAAACCTGAACACATGTCCTTTAGGTTTGAACCATGTCAGCGGTGGAGGTCCTTTGTTTAACACTACGTTATTATGAGTGATGCTGGAAAAGTGCCAGAAAAGAGGGTTTGAGGTTGAAGGGTTTCAACTATATTCGCTCTAAAGCAGGATTCCTGTTTGTATTGTTTTGTTTAGACAATGACAAGATATGTAGATTCTTTTTAAGACGTACTTACTTTATCCTCCCTCCTTCGACGAGCTTGTCTGTCACCGTTCCCCTTCATCTCTAGTCACATAGGGTCTTTAAGGTTCTTCTTTTCCCTTGAGTCCATCTCAACGCAACCTTTGGTCTGAGGCCGGCCTCCCTTTGAAGCACATGGCGCAGCCACTGCACCTCTTGTTAGGCACGGAGATGCATCTGTTGTCAAACCAGCTCGTGAGTTCCCCACCAGCATAAAGAACTGTACGTTAGGATGAACAGCTGTACTTTACTTTTTTATTATTTCACCAGACATTTTGTCAACAACACGTGATCTTTGTACAGTCAACAATCCACCCGAGCATCACTTGCTGGCTCTGAATATTGTCAGCGAAGTTGATCCAGACAGCAATTAGTTTTGCTCCAAACATATCTGGTAAAACAAATTACAACTAATTCTTTCCAGTAAGTCCTCCAGGAGGCGCGGACTCAAAACCAGCAAACAGAAAGGAACCAAAACTGGATCTAAAACATGTTCCTGTGTTAAAAATGCAAATGATATCCTTGTAGTCGGTGTGGGGTCCAGTTGTGTTGCTGCAGGTCTCAGGTCTGTGTCACATGCTGCATCATCATCATCATCATCACAGGAGAAAGTCTGAAGTGTAGTGTGGGTGTCGATGCAGAGGGACGCCCAGCGAAACAAGTTGAACCTGGCTGGACTTTTGCTCCAGCGCACATTTGTAATAACTTAATGTGAGCGACGTGTTTCTGACACAAGATGAAATAATTCGATCCAGGGGGAGTTTAGACCTCCGCTCGGTGCTCACAGGTCTCTAAAGGATAAAGAGTTATTTTTCTGGGGACCCGCTGACCTTAACTTTTGGTGCCATCATCACACCAAAATGTCCACTTGAACACAAGAAATCAACCACATTCATGCTACGTATTCGAAGGATCCAGGGAAAAGTCACTGGTTTATTTATTTGGCTTGATTTTATTTAGTTGATAAAATATTTAAGCATCTAGAATCTGATGTTTATGGTTTGAATAAACTTTATTTACACAATATAACTCACAAGAGGCAATAACAGCAACAAGACAATGCTCGAGGCAGGAGAAGTCCTAGAATATTAGATTAAGCCAAATAAAAGGGACAGACACAAATAAAACAATATTCCTTCAATTACAAATCAAATTCATTACATAAGGTTCTATATTTGCAGCTTTAGAACAAAATGTAAGTGTGTCAGGGTAAGATTTCAAGTAGGACGTGAAGACAATAATATTGTATAATAATTATCTGGCGCTAATAAAGAGATAAGATTAATGACATACAATTTCTTGACAGACAATTCATAAAAAAAAAGTACCAAAAAGTCTGCCTAAAGGTTCAGTTCCTTAAAAAAGATGCGTTGTCGTTTCTGATCTCATGAACATTTATTTATTTGTTAATTTATTTATGTATTTATTTAATTCTTTGATCTCATGAACATTCATTTATTTGTTAATTTATTTGATCCCATGAACATTTATTTGTTTGTTTAATTGATCTCATGAAGATTTATTTATTTATGTATTTATTTGTTCATTTGATCTCATGAACATTTATTTGTTTGATCTCATAAACATTTATTTGTTTATTTGTGTATTTATTTAATTATTTGATAGCATGAACAGTTATTTGTTTATTTGTGTATTTATTTAATTATTTGATAGCATGAACATTTATTTATTTGTTTATTTATTTGAACCCATGAACATGTCTGCCTTATACATGCTGCCTGTGACGTCTTATATATCCTAATCAGGGATTGGCTCCCTGGACTCAGCTGTGGTGACGCAGCAGTGAGCGTCAGCCTGTTGCGTCACGACGGAAACCAGAGCCACTGGAGCTCGAGGGTTGTGACAGGGGGTCTGCTGCTCCTGTGACACTACTTTAACATAGTAGAAATATACCGAAATGTAAAATAACTCCAGATTGTATAACATTCACTTTTTATATCACTTCACAATTTAAATTAAAAAAAAATATATGTTTAATCATCATATGCACACAATACAAATGCTAACATGCTAATCGGGTAATGTTTTGCTAGTTTGCACTATACATAAAAGTACTGCTGAGGCTGATGGCGATGTCATTATAAGTATTTGGTCATAAAAAATATAAATAATATTGGTTTGGTAAGTTGAAATGTTGACCCGGTGATGAAGAGTGAAGACGACATGAATATGTTCCCGTCCCACGTTTCACAATGTTGGTGAGAAGTCAGGGTTCATCATCTGGGAAACATAAAAGTCAGTGAGATACATCCTCTGGAGGTCTGCACAAAATCTCATCAGGTCCATCAAACGGTTGTTAATATATTTCAGTGTGGACAAAAAGAAAATGTTAAACTGTGTAACTTCAAACTTAACAAAGTTAAAACTGCAACAACAGAGATCAGATGACAGAAACAGCAGAAATGATTTGAGAAGCATTTGACTTTGTGTGTTTGTGCCTCCTTCACGTTGCATCGAGTATGTTTGGTGTCGTAGCAACAGTAACATGTAAAGAAATAACAGGTCTTATGTCACGAGAGAGAGGCGGTTGGAAAATGGACTAAACCCCGGTTGTACACTGCTCTGCCTCAAGGACAGGCTGCCCAGCAGAGAGGGCGAGAACGAGGCGAGCTCCCACTCTGTCCGCATTCCCACCACCAAAGAAAAGAGAGAAATGTACAAAAAAGATAAGAAGGATGATGTGTTTGTTCTTTTCTGAATTAGAATTGGCTCAAAGGTTAACACAACGTGGTCTAAACTATACTCTATAACACACGTCTGCATTCACACACCCACACATTAACGCAACAATGCACAGTTATGAATGACATGGCACATTGTGTAACACACCTCTGCAGCCACATCTGGAGGAACTCGTCTGCGTGAATGACTGACAGGAGTTACTGAACCTGATTAACTGTATTTAAAAAGAATCTATCTTACTGATTAAATGTGTAGATATTGTTTTTGACCCAACTTTTGCTACTTATTTAAATCACCTTGTTTTATAAATGCTAATGTCTGTATATCTGTAGCTTTTAACATTTTTAATACTCGAAACAAGAGAAATGTTCTTACAGCACCGGGCAGATTGTGTCACAACAGGTACAGATATTACTCAATAAACTGATTTTATGCTCTGAAAAATACAACACATTTGACAAACTATTCATATTTTTTGAAAGTCAAATGTTAATATGCAAAATAACACGTAACGTCAGCTGTCACAGCGATGTAGTGCAGATTAAAGTACAATATTTTCCTTTCAAATTAAGTATAAAGAAGCAGAACATTTAGCAAGTCAAGTAAAGTGGCAGCAGATCGCCTCGCTCATACACGATCTTTGTCCCCCGTGGACGGCGCGCGTGAGGGAGGGCTCGCCGCTGATTGGTCGGCGGGCCGGGGAGCCTCGAGCTGTATATAACCTGTGAGTGTGCGGCTCGAGGAGGCAGCCGGAGCTCCGCGCGGCGCAGCACATGTACACTGCGGAAGAAACCGGAGAGAAAGCGCGGAACAAAGCAGCGGGATAACCGACGGAGAGGCAGAAGGACAAACAAACAAACAAACAAAGATACCAACAACATTCACGTCTCTTCCGAGGGCACGAGGACACCACCGGGGAATATCTGTGAGTAACCTTCATCTTGAATTCATCAGACAATAACGGGCGGTGCGTAAAGCGCATGCGGGTCGGTGGGTGTCACGCGAGGCATTTACAGACAGGAGCGGTGCGTTAACGGAGCCCGGTGGCTGCAGGTCTCTCTGACCTCAGCGCGCGATGACGTGATGTGAGTCATGCAGTTCACCGGCGGGTGGGTGGGACACACACACACACACACACACACACACACACACAGATATAGAAACATTCCTGCAAATAAACTTTAAAAGTTCTCCTTGTGCAGAATGATATTACATGTGTGTAATGAAGCACCACTAATGTTGCAGCTGGTAAACGTGGAGCTGTTTTATTTACTTTATT